>JAXGGA010015646.1:0-17500 GCA_038373865.1 Uloborus plumipes
TAACCAAATACCCAAAATCAAACCGAATGCATTCAAGATTGTCACCAAGAAAGTTAATATTTTTTTTTTAAACAATCATCAATTCTGAAAAAAACAACTTTTCAACTCATCTTACATTGATAATTTCTTTTGTTAAATACGATGAATGGTATTTAAATGTTTTAAGAATGAACAAATCCAATGAAAAATATAAAAAAAACTGCGGAAAACATATAAAACCTAGCAGAAAAATTATTATTGATTTTAAAGAATTTTTACTGTTGTTAGTAATACACATATTGTTGTTTAAAAATATGAAAATAATGTTAATAGCACTGTCATAGATAAGCCCTCAATTTCTGCGAATGAAACCACGAAACAAGTGCAGGCAATATATTTTTCTCTGTTTAAACAAATTAATTTTTATAAACTTAAAGGTACATGGAACTTGCCTTACACTTTTGATATCATTAGGTTTAAAAAGGAATGCTTTTATTTTTAATATCTTACTTTTATTCACTTCCTTTACAAACATTTCAACTTCGTGATTGTTTCGAAAAAATTTAAATTAGTCTATACATAAAATAAATTCCAAACGTACAAAGGCTCCTTCCTTGCCCTTTGAAGTTCATCCAGAAGTTGCCAATTACCTTTATTTCAGAAAGTTAAAGAAAGGGTAACTTTTCCTCTCCCGGTACTTTCTGAAGGAAATTAAGGTTTTTCCTTTTCTCACTTTTTTCAAAAAAAAAAAAAAACTTTGAATATTTGCATATAATCATAACCTTTAACTTCGGATTTCTGTTCAAAACATTGTTTCAGGAGCAAGCGAAACACTTCCTTTTCTTTTGCTTAAATCGCAAAAAGAATTCTTTGTCCTTTGAAAATTCTTTTGTTCTCCTAGTCGCTCAAAATTGCTTTTCGAAGCGTAAAAACCTCTGTTTATTCCATTCACATTCTTGTCGAGATCGGCGAATACAATTGTACCCGTAATTTCTGGTAATGAAGTTATTCTACTCCATTCATTAACATTATCGTCTTGTTCCATCGTAATTTTGGCTTCTCTAACACAATTTGTCATTCTCAATCTTAACCGCACAGAAAAAGAAAAGGAAATAATTTATTCATATCAATATCATGTAAAGCACGATATACATTGAAACCTCGGTAGCTCGACACCTCCACTGAAACTATGTCGAGCTAAGCGAGTGTCCACTTGCCGAGGTTCCATAATTTCAACTATTGTAGTTTTTTCTATATTGCTTATTTAGTAGTGCTTACCATCTGGGTTATTAATAATAATTTCCAGTAAGGGCCCTGCTCCACATCAGCGTAAAACGCGACCGAAACGAAGGCAGAACCGAAAATCTGGTACTTCCCATAGGAACACTATGTAACCCATTTTACGTTCTGCTTTATTTTCTGCTTTACGTCAATGTGGAGCAGGGCCTAAATGAATTTTCGTTCTCTCTCTTTTTTTTAATAAGAACATAACAAAATAAATAGGACAATGTTGAGTACCTTATTAGGAATAAATACATAATTTTCAAATAGAAATAAAAGCTCCTTGTCAAAGAGAAAAGTCCTGCTCACACTTAATTGGAAACCATGGGTCGGGCTGGTACCGGCTTGTTTCTCTTCTGGATTATTCTGGGTACATTTTTCCAACCCCTTCCTAGTTATTGATGATGCACACTGGAAAAAATGAACTGTTGTTTTCTCCAGTATAATATTGCAGCCGAGGTTCCACTTTAAAACTAAAATGCGCAGTAATAAACTAAGACTAGCAATTTTGCAGTTTTTTTCACACTAAAGTCAGAAATTTCACAATTTATTGCCGTAAAATTGAAATGTAGTGTACTGTAAAAGCAACAATGTAATACTAGCAGCAGTGGTTTTAGTTTAAAACTGTAAAATGCATGGTAAAAAACTAAAATTAGCAAATTTACAGTTTATTAGTGTAAATTTTGCAATTTTGCGGTTTAGTACTGTAAATTAGAAATTTTAGTTTATTACTGTAAAATTAGCTCTCTTATACTGTAAATCAGCATTCATCTTAACAGTACAGTAACAGCACAAAGTGTGACTATTGTCTCCTCCGAGTACTTGTGGAAAATGTCAAAAAGAGCTCTTTCCGGAAAACTATTAATTGACTAAGCCATGAACACAAATATCCCCAGAATTCTCAGACAGGTTAATGTGAAACAGTATCGGTAGAAAAAAGTGAACTAAAATATAAAGTGGATGTCGACTTATAGAGGTTCCTGTAAATGTGCGTCAACTTAAAAAGGTTTGTACTTATTGAAATTAACATTGGACCAACCATTGGAAAACTAAATGCCGACTTACTGAGGTTATTGAGTTATCCATATGTCGAGTTATCGAAGCTCTACTGCATTTTCTCTTTTTTTTTGCTGACTGTAACAGCTATATGTGTGTTTAGACTTTCTCAGTTTGATGAGCTCTTGTTATATAGAAAAATGTGAACTAAAATATAAAGTCGATATCGACTTATAGAGGTTCCTGTAAATGTGCGTCAACTTAGAAAGGTTTGTACCCATTGAAATTAACATTGGACCCAAGCATTGGAAAATTAAATGTCGACTTACTGAGGTTACTGAATTATCCATATGTCGAGTTATCGAAACTCTACTGTATTTTCTCCTTTTTTGCTGACAGTAACAGCTATATGTGTGTTTAGACTTTCTCAATTTGATAAGCTCTTGTTGTACACTGCTCGACATTGAAAATGCAACACCAAGAAGGAGTGGTCAGAAATTCATGCAAATTTTACCATAGACGCACGTCACTGAGTTATGCAAATGATATGAAATGCGCAGCTTTCCGATGCACGTGAAGTAAGATATAAGAGAATGAAGTTGAAAAGTGGGCTATGTTCATGTTGGTTTTTCTGCCAGACTAATTATCGGAGAAATTTGGTTTTTGTCTCGAAGGATACGTGTGATAGGAGGAAATGCCTACGCCGTCCTCAACGAAGACACTTCCAGCATATAGACGACTTCACAAAGGGTATGGTGATCGGACTGAGAAGGGGAGGTTGGTCCATACGTCAAATTGCAGCTGATACCCACATGGCAAGCACTGTGCATCGGCTGTGTCGGAGATGGTTGGAAAGAGGAAATGTAGCCACATTGAGGGGTGCAGGTGCAGCCAGAGTGACGTCAGACCGCTTGAAACGACGGATTCACCAACAAGCTGTGGCGGACCCGCAAGTCACTTGTACGTCGATTCTGCAGCACGTGCAAGGTACCCTGGATGTTCCTGTGTCGACCAGAACCATTTCCCGTCGACTGGTTGCACGTGGCCTGCAATCACGGCGCCCGCTAAGAAGACTGCCATTGACCTCACAGCACAGACTCCAACGTTCGGAATGGTGCCGGACCAGAGCGACGTGGATGGCAGAATGGCAAACCGTAGTGTTCTCAGATGAATACCGCTTCTGTTTGTCCAGCGATAGTCATCGCATACGTGTGTGGCGTCGACGTGGAGAAAGATCGAATCCGGCAGTAACTGTGGAACGCCCCAAAGCGCGACAACGTGGCATAATGGTTTGGGGCGCTATTGCATACAATTCTGTATCACCTCTAGTTCGTATTCGGGGCACTATGACGGCCCAACGATATGTAGATAATGTACTGCGGCCGGTGGCAATCCCCTACCTTCAGGGTCTGCCAAATGCAATTTTTCAACAGGATAACGCCCGGGCCTCACAGTGCTCGAATCAGCCAACATGCTCTACGAGGTGCTCTACGAGGTGTGCTTTCCTGGCCACCATACTCTCCTGACTTGTCACCAATCGAACATGTGTGGGACGTGATTGGACGCCGTTTGCAGAACCTGTCACTGCCTCGTTCAGAGGACGAACTGTGGCAAATGGTTGAAAGGGAATGGAGTGCCATCCCTCAGGACACCATCCGCAGGCTTATTGACTCCATGCCTAGACGTGTTTCTTCGTGCATCGCTGTCCGCGGTGGTCCTACTTCTTACTGAGCCGACGCCGTCCTCGCTCTAAATTTTGCTTATTTATTTTGAAATAAATATCACTTATTGTTCCATGCTGTCTCTGTCTTCTTACCAAATTTCATCAGTTTCTGACCACTCCTTCTTGGTGTTGCATTTTCAATGTCGAGCAGTGTATATTGTTTTTCGTTTGCATAATAAATTGAAAGTGTTTTGTAAAATATTTATTTGTCATTTCAAAGTTGCTGCATTCATTTATGCACACTGTATCAGAAATTCAGTTGAATATAACAACCGAATAAAAATGTTTATTCGAACTTATTATGAATTACCTTATTTACAACAAAAGTCGAGTGCTTCGAAAATCAATTTTAAAAAGTAGTCTCAGGAAAAATATTTTTTTTAATTATAATCCATACACACTGCTTCACACTATTACAGAACATGTGATAAGCATCATATAAATTATAGTAAACATTATTAAATAAAATGAATCATTTATATTGCTTAATTCAGCATCATTATTCAAATTTTACCTGTATAATGTATTATTTTCATTCACTTAGATTTTTTAAGCAAAACAGCATGAAATAATTAGTTAGAGCAGTATTACTGATGGAAATGTAACATATGTTGATAATTTCATAACAGTAGTAAATATACATGAGTTTTACTGTGACGCAAAGTCTAATAAACACGCTCATTACGTCATTACTTGCTAAATATCAGACAGCTTCCATTTTAATATGCTACCTACCTCACTAATTATGTCACGGGCGAAAAGTGAATAGGGAACTAGGAATTGGAATGTCATCAAAGCTAGAAAACAGTTTCGCCACACTTTGAGACAGTGAAAGTCTACATGTTTCATTTCTATTTAGATATATGTGGAAAATATAATCGTACCCATGGTAGGCTGCTTAATAAGATATACTTGATTTTGCTTTGTTTTAAAGTAGTTCTCAGCTGAAGTTCTGTAGTAACAAGAATATGTTTCTAATATGTAATTCTATCATGACGTTTCAATGTTGATAACAAACTACTCGTTAACAGTGCTTTATCGTCAAATAGGCTTTCTGATCAAGATAAAATTTACATAAAATGAATTTTTATGTGAATGTAAAACAATGTGTGGGGGGGGGGGGCACTTCCTTATTGGTTTAAACAGCTTCTGAGTATTCAACAAAAGAATTATTATGAAGTCTAATTAAGTCACTATGTTCAATGAAGTTTTCAAAATTCAAATTTCTGTTTTCAAGCGCAAAGCCCCAAAATTCGTCCTTCAGCCCACTTTGAGCTTTTATACGCAATTGTTTTTTCAAAAAGTGAGAAATTAAATCCAGTTGCGGTTCAATCACACGTGTCTGTTTTTTATCTTATAATTAGAATTTAATTAATTAGCTAAAAAACAGCAAACAATTAAAAAGGTTGCTTCTAAGATATCAAACTGTGGTTGACTTTATGTAAAAAACTAGAATGTTTTCTGTTCTAAGATTCCCAAAACAGTGCATTTTTTTAAAATAAATCCAACCTCCATCCTCTTTTTTAATAAAACAATAAGGAATTTAAATAAGTAATCATGCTTTCATAAGTTAAAAAAAAAAGTTTTGTATTTGGATTTAATCAACTGTGTTTTCCTTTCTTAATAAAGGAAAACATGTTTCACGACAAAAAAAGATTAAAAAATACTTCGATTTCACTTTTCAATTACTATCTTTCTTTGTTTCTTATTTTTTGCATCAAACTTGCAAAGAAATTTTCAAAACGGAAAGGGTTTATTCATTAAATGGAAAAAGTCACATTAGCAGGAAATTTTTACGTGCTTATGCAAAGACTTCTAGACTGTTTTAAAAAGAGGGCTGGTGTATACTTACTCTGTTTGGGAAAGCTGTACCTTCAGGGCTTTATGATTCGAAACATTCTCATTTCACTTTTTTGTGGAAGAATTACAATAAAGTAGATTTTTGACTTGTTGTAAAGAAAAAGTGAATTTTTATATCTTATCGTATAACAAATCATGTTTTATACAGAAAGTAATTGAAACCCTTTTCATTATAATTTCGTATCAGAAAGAATGCCGTACAATAGTAATTATGTTTTTTTTCCCTTGCGAAAAAAAAGTATATTTCTTTATTTGAAAAGCTATTTAGAATATTAATTCACGTTATTTTACAATATTAACCCTTTTGAACCCCTTTTACTAGCCAAAAATGAAAGAAAAACAAAACGTCCACATTTAAAAATCGTTTTAGAAAAACAGCATCACTTTACTTCGCAGTATCAATTCCATTTTAATTTTTTCTTCCTAAAAAGTAAAATAAAAGGAAAAAACATGAGAACTAGGTAAACTAAGCATGTAAGCTTTTGTCTTTTAAAAAAATGCTAACACAAAATACTAAATATGTTTGCGTCAGGATAATAACTATACACACCGATATGTATAGACTTTTTTTTTCAGGCTTAAAAGAAAACTGAAGATAATACCTAAAAACTTAGAGCAATTTTTTGTATTGCGAGGATATGCGCAGCAAACAAACGTTCAAGTAACCAATATTAAACCAAAATCTATTTTTGTCGACATTTAAAATTTCAATTCATTTAGTTTATATGTCAGTTTTATAGAAAAACAATTGATAAAAATTTTTTTTCAAATAAATTTATTCTTTAGCAATTAAGTGCAAATTTGAAGCTTGAAAAACTTGTCAGGCTAACTTTAAAAGTGCAAAAATTATAAAAGAATTTATGTTAAATACTGATGTTATATTGGCTTCAAATCCCTAGTACACTTAACATCAGACTGCTTTAAAATAATCTTCGAATTTTTTAGCTAATTGCATCTTTAGATAAATGCAATTAGCATCTTTATGGTATTATAACTGCACACTAAATGCAACTTATAAGTTACAAGCATTTTGATCTTGAAGTACTTGAATACAAAGATTAATGACTGCTGACGTAATGCCCATTATGCTATTCCATGACTTTTGGCCCTAAGTGTAAAACTAACTACCCATGGTCAGAATAATGGTGAAACTGATACCAAACAGCTCAGTTCCAGCATCCAGAGACTGCAGTTTTGCCCATTATTCTGAAATAGCTATAATCGAGCTGCAAGCCAATTACTTCCTGTATTAACTAAGCACATCTTTGCACCGTTTCTGCTCCTGTTATAGATGTGTGACTAATATCAAATCGCATTGTAGTTAGCTGTAAAAATAAAGTATATGTCTAGTTTACGTCATCAACTATTTTAAATTGTTGGATATATGTAATTTCCAAACTCATTTTTTTAAATAAAAAATAGATATTGCTTGATGATATTAGATATTGCTTGCTACTGATTGCTAATTTCGTTCAGTGTCTTATTTTCTGTTTGAGTATTTGCAGAATTTTGCTAAATGTTTTCATTAAAAATATTAGTTTTATTAATCAAACTTTTTCCCCTTAAACTGTGGTTGGTTCTCACTTTTGACTTATGAAAGTAAACTCTTAAGTAAGTTCACACAAATATTGAGTTTATTTTTCCTACAATAATAATAATAATAATAATAAGAAGAAGAATAGAAGTAACATAAGAATCATCATTTTCAACTCAATTATTAGCTCTAAAAAGATATTTAGATCAATATGTTTCTTTAATTTAAAAATCCTGCTTAATAAAGCTTAAAAAATCGTAAGTTTGCTAATTTTTTTCTGTAGTAAAAGAAATTATGTGGACATACTCATTAATTTGGGAATGTCGGTATACTTCGCTAAAAGCATCTCACCAGAAAACTGCAAAGTAATTATTCTTTCCAGAGAAATGACATTAGACCTCTGAAGATACTGCAGTTTGACGTCCTCGCTGAAGCTCATGTCTCAAGTATCCTCCAATCACAATGTTTGAATGAAGGAGATATTCTTACTCTCCAGGGTTTCAGGTATTTGCTTTTTAATTTATCACATTCCTCTTCTATGTTTCCCGGGCAATTGTGCAACAGACTAGCGTAACACATTCCTGGAGATCTCATTTTGCTGTGAGAGCAGCAGAGCAGCTAGCTTGTTTATCATCATTTCTGTTTGTCAAGAGACAATTTGAAATGACAATCTTTATGTTTCGCTTGGGAAAGAAGAATTAATTTGAAACTCCTTGTGATCTGGCTCTGCTGTGAGAACAGCAGAACAATTGACTTGTTCATCATACATTATAATTTGTCTACAGGCTGTTTAAAGTAACGATCTTTGCGTTTTATTTGTAAAAACAGAATTAGTTTTAAATATTTTCTTTATACTTGGGTGTGTTTGTTATTATACCCGAATTTACGCAATAGGTGGAACTGAGAAATAGTCGCAGAAGTTGAACTCGCGTGAGTCATGATATTATTTCTCATATAAATACAGATAAATCCTTTTTAATTGGGGTTCAAGGAAGAAAGAAAATAAGCCGAGAATCCATGTTACTTTGGGATAAAAAAATTAGTAATATAGCAAAAGACGTTAATATTGACGGGTCTAACCGGGAAACGAATACCAGAACTAGTGGACTGCATGACAAAAGTTGTATACCACTGCCGCCAAAGACGTTGCCAAGGGTGCCCCACGTGGAAGTACGTTCATTTTGCGCCCCGAAAGAAAATAATAATATAGAGGGGTGGAATGTACCATACAATCTTAGACAACACACATACAAAATTACAAATCAAAGTCATTTTTATTTAGAAGGTCTCGCAAAATCTGACCAAGCAAGTATCAGATTAAAGATTTTTTTTCGCCCGAATATTTCCTCGTACTGTCTAATCTTTTACCGTAAAACCTTCCTCGCATCTGCGCATGCCTGAGGTCTCTTTGGATTTCCTCAAAATAGGGGGGAAATGCGAAGTAACATTCAACAGGACGTAAGAAGCGAAAGCACCGGCAAGTGCGTCTCCTTATCCTATCACCCCTTTTTCAAATGGAAGCGATCGTGACTGCCAGGCGCGCAATACGCAGACAGACAGTAATACGCTAGTGATACTTCATTATTTGTTTTGCTTTTTAAAGAAAGCCCTCTTTGTTGAAGGCTACATTTTCTAAAATATGTCGCTTTTTTCTTGCCAAAAAAGGCACCTTGTCAAAAAGGTGTCAAAAAAGGCTTAGTAAAAAGGCTTAGCCAAGAATACAGAAAAGCCGGTAGCTAAATAGATAATTTGCAATAAAAATTTATTGCGGGCCTAAATTGAGGTAAAAACTATCCTATCATTTAAGTTGGACCAAACTGAAACTGCGTGCAAAATTTGGTTAAAATCGGTTCAGTAGCTGAGGAGTCCATTGGCCACAAACACAGGGACACGTAATTTTTATATATTAAGATATACTCTTAATATAATAAAAATAGTAATTTTTAAGTTATTGTATTTCTAATGTATGTTTGCATGTTTAATGTATATACTGCTCGACATTGAAAATGCAACACCAAGAAGGAGTGGTCAGAAATTGATGAAATTTGGTAAGAAGACAGAGACAGCATGGAACAATAAGTGATATTTATTTCAAAATAAATAAGCAAAATTTAGAGTGAGGACGGCGTCAGCTCAGTAAGAAGTAGGACCACCGCGGACAGCGATGCACGAAGAAACACGTCTAGGCATGGAGTCAATAATCCTGTGGATGGTGTCCTAAAGGAAGGCACTCCATTCCCTTTCAACCATTTGCCACAGTTCGTCCTCTGAACGAGGCAGTGGCAGGTTCTGCAAACGGCGTCCAATCACGTCCCACACATGTTCGATTGGTGACAAGTCAGGAGAGTATGGTGGCCAGGAAAGCATCTGTACACCGCGTAGAGCATATTGGCTGATTCGAGCACTGTGAGTCCGGGCGTTATCCTGTTGAAAAATTGCATTTGGCAGACCCTGAAGGTAGGGGATTGCCACCGGCCGCAGTACATTATCTACATATCGTTGGGCCGTCATAGTGCCCCGAATACGAACTAGAGGTGATACGGAATTGTATGCAATAGCGCCCCAAACCATTATGCCACGTTGTCGCGCTGTGGGGCGTTCCACAGTTACTGCCGGATTCGATCTTTCTCCTCGTCGACGCCACACACGTATGCGATGACTATCGCTGGACAAACAGAAGCGGGATTCATCTGAGAACACTACGGCTTGCCATTCTGCCATCCACGTCGCTCTGCTCCGGCACCATTCCAAACGTTGGAGTCTGTGCTGTGAGGTCAATGGCAGTCTTCTTAGCGGGCGCCGTGATTGCAGGCCACGTGCAACCAGTCGACGGGAAATGGTTCTGGTCGACACAGGAACATCCAGGGTACCTTGCACGTGCTGCAGAATCGACGTACAAGTGACTTGCGGGTACGCCACAGCTTGTCGGTGAATCCGTCGATCCAAGCGGTCTGACGTCACTCTGGCTGCACCTGCACTCCTCAATGTGGCTACATTTCCTCTTTCCAACCATCTCCGACACAGCCGATGCACAGTGCTTGCATCCATGTGGGTATCAGCTGCAATTTGACGTATGGACAAATCTCCCCTTCTTAGTCCGATCCCCATACCCCTTGTAAAGTCGTCTATATGCTGGAAGTGTCTTCGTTGAGGACGGCGTGGCATTTTCTCCTATCACACGTATCCTTCGAGACAAAAACCAAATTTCTCCGATAATTAGTCTGGCAGAAAAACCAACATGAACATAGCCCACTTTTCAACTTCATTCTTTTATATCTTACTTCACGTGCGTCGGAGAGCTGCGCATTTCATATCATTTGCATAACTCAGTGACGTGCGTCTACGGTAAAATTTGCATGAATTTCTGACCACTCCTTCTTGGTGTTGCATTTTCAATGTCGAGCAGTGTATTTAGCATTTTATTCTTTTATAATGTTCTCACTTCATTTTTATCACTTGTTCTAATCAGAGTCCCAATAAACAAAAGATATTAACTTCTAAGAATAAATAATTCCATCACATCTTTGAACTCAGAGCATTAAGAAGATTGTCTTTATGAATAAGCCATATAAGTAGGATGAAAACTCCATTATCATAAAGTATAGTAGGTTGTAAATGTCACATTTTGCTTCAGATATAACTCATCCATGTAATTTCCTTCTACTCTGAAAAGTCCTATTTTGCTTCCAAATATTCTGCTATTAAACTCTTCTCGATACAAGTAGGAGTAACATTATTATTTCTTATAAAACACATAGATTTGTTTTATCGTATGTGACTTTAAGATGTGTAAAACAAAATTATTCAAGAAAGGTATTAAGAAGTCGATCGTTTCAGTAAAAAAGAAGAGTTAAGAATGTGAGTTAATGTTTTTTGAAATCTTTGTTTATTTTCTCAGACTATAGATTTAAAATGGTCACGAAAGCTGTTAAATATTTCATTGGAAAGTTTAGTCTCCTACATTTTGGAAACAGTTCGAAAATTAATGAATATAACAAAGTGAGCTACGTAACCAAGTGTTGAGACATATATGGTACAAATAATAAAATTTTAGTACGTTGACAGATCTAAACATTCAACAAACTTTCTAGCTTTTAAATATTTATTAAAACAGTAAAAATTTATGTGTTACCTTGTCATTAACGAACCAAAGTTAATGCAGGATCCTCTCGAAAGTAAAATCAAGGCGGTTGAATTTACTATAGATAAATATCAGTTGACCGAAACTTGTTGATTGGTTATGTTAGATGTTTATGTTTTAATTCATAAAAAAATTAGAGTATCCTTTATTATTGTCTCTTTTTCAGAAAAAAAATAATGCAATATGGGACGAATTTAACAAAAAGCTATTTTTGTCCACGGCTACAATATTGTAAATTATAGAACTAGAACTTTTCAACACTTTTAAAAAATGGTAATGGATGTTCATGGTTACATTTCTAATTTTAAAAATCAATTAAATTGCCAATGAAAATATATCATCCCTTCCTTCCTTAACCCATTAATGCCTGACATTTTTTTTTCCAAAGATAATTTTGTATACTGGTATCAAACAGTGTTTAATGCAGGCAACGTAATAAAAAAATATTACGTAAAATATTTAAAATATATAGTTATAATATAGTTATAATATTTAAAAAGACATTTTATAAGAAAGAAATAAAATCAGCAATTAACATAAACTGGGAAAGCTGGGAATAACTTTGAAAAACTTAGCTTTTTTTTCTAAGATTGTGAACGATGTCATTTTTGATAAAGATCATATTAAAACTGCTACAGAACACACTTTACAATGGTTATGTGCTGCAATCTGTTAATAACGAATTGAAACAATACCAAGGTACCAATTGAACACTATTATTTGGTTGAAATGTTCATTTTGGGGAAATTCAGACCCTTTTTTGGACCGTCCCTAAAAAGGGATGCTAGGCATTAATGTGTTAAGAGAAGGTAGGGACTTTTATTTTAAATTTAAAATATGTGCATAATTTCCAATACTGTAATTACAAAAAACAAAGACAATCTATCATTTGTGTAATGAGGTTGATACAATACTGGATAAAATTTTACTACTTCTAACTAATTCTAATAGCATCAGAAAAATTTCTTTTACCCCCAACCATTTTTCCGGCGCAACTTTTACAATAATACCTGTTATATAAATACATTGTGTAATCGAACTTCACTACTCAGTTTCAGATATTAAAGGGGATGATAAGACCTTTCTGAGGAATCCCTTTCTTTACACAACACATGTCACTAAAATGACTTATACTACAATCACGCTATATTTTAAGCGTGATTAACTACACTGTAAAAAAATTTCCTGAAATTTTACGGGTAAAAAGTTTACGGAAGAGAAAACGAGAATTAGAAAGGCAAGATACGAACGACAAGGATCGAACACAGGACCCAATTTTTACACACTGCTTTACTATCCACGGTACCAAATGAGACACATCAGGAGAGCAGAAATAGGGTTGTCATGTGCATAGCACAGTAAGTCACATGGTGAGCAATTGGCGCTGCAATCGCAATTATTTTATCGGTACAATTTACTGTAAAATGTTTCTGTACTATATACGCTACATTTTACAGTAACATTTATCATAAAAGCTTCCTGAATTTTAACAGTGTACATGTATAAAAGATTTAGAGCAATGATGCTTTCGTTAATGAATGAAGCTTTTACTTGAACATGTTTTTACCGAACCCTGTAGTTAAAACTTACTGCAACAAATTCCAAGAATTAAAAATAATGTTTATTTGTTCAGAATGCTAGGTACCCCCCCCCCCCGATTCTTCTGTTTGACTAACTGATTTAAGATTTACAGCTGCTTTTATTTTCCTCTTCCGAGTACGCAATGGGCTTACTCGGAAGCGGTATTGTCCGACTCTTTTGAATTTTGACTATCAATTTCAAAATTTCGACCATTTCATAATTTTTTCCTTTATTCCGCATTTATTATTGTCTATAATAATTTATCAATGCCTCGCACATAATGACTTTATAAAAAGTTCTAAACTATTTCGGACCATTCGTATAACAGAGTGGACAAATAAGCTTTTAAAACTGTTGTGAGGATAAAAAATGAGAACAATTACAGAGCAAAAACAGAATGAAGTAATGATTTGTAACTGCTATTTTGACCGTTATTTTAAGAACGAAAGAGTTCTCTTTAGTCTTCTTAAAAAAAAATTCAGATTGATGGCAATTGCTTAATTTATTTTGGAAATGACTGCAACAGAGAGAACCATGCACTTTAATGGGGAAAAATAATACGAATGCGATTAATTGGTGACAATGATCAAAATGATTTTGAAAAAAATATTTTCTTGGACAGGATTTAGAGCCATTTTTGCGTTAATAACCATTTTATACATGTTTGATCTATTATTCGTTACAATAGTGTGCATTTTTTTTTTTATAAATTGGCAAAATGTGAATTTCTACTATACCTATTCATCTGTATCATCAGATAGTTTACATTCCAAATATTTCATTACATTAAAAAATAGACACAGTGAAAACATTACAACTACAAAACCAGTGGCTAATTAGTTAATTAGTTTCATAAACAGCTAACTATTATCTTTAGGGGCAGCAAAAATTTCATATTCTGCTGTAATCATGTTTTCAGTATAGTATGAAATCGCAGAGTGCTCTCAGTAACTGCATTGATTTACTCTTTCCGTAGTCATTAGCCGTCGTTAGTGCTTTTGAATAGATAAAGATCGGAGCTATATCCCCTTGCTATTCTCCTGTTCATCATTATCTACTCGTTACATAGTTGAGAGGTTGTGTATGGTAACTCGACCACAAATTCACTTGAAATCCATTCACCCAAATGCAGCTACTTCAGTTTAGGAAGCTCATCAATGAATGCAAAAGGGCTTCCTGCTGTACTGCATAGTCACGTTTGATACGGAAATCATTGATTCGTATCGCAATGATGTTGATTCTGCTCCGAAAGCTTATTTCTGTTTCCAAAAAAATGTTCTTTTCTAACTAGTAGGATGATAATCCTTTAAAAGCATTAAAAAAGAATAGTCGACGATCATTAGATATTGAATCAAAATATTAACCGTTTAAAATTTTTATAAAGAAAAGATAATGAAATTGTCTATTATGGGAAAACATCTACATTTACTTACATGAGATTATTCCTTATTATTCACAAGTGAATGGATGGGAAATTGATAACATATGTATATTGCTGATTTTTACCTAAGCCAACATAAAAACAACTGCTTCGTTTCTCAGACGTTTAGGTTATCAAAGCAGTAAGTGAAACTACACATATCGCTCTGTTTTAAAAGTTTCCTCTAAAAAGTACTTGGACAAATGGCAAAGCCAAAGTAACACATTTAGTGAAATGTTTTTCCAGTATAAAAATAAAAATTGATATAACTAGACAAAAAACAATTCTCAGAAAAAGTTATTCCACGTACGACTGATTATTCAATTAGTGAAATGGCTCAGACGTTTCAAAGCATTAGATGTGTGGTATAACCACCCTTAAACCACTGCTTATAAATGTCTGATAACTCAGAGAAGTTCCGTTCCATGAACTAAAACGAGCCGGATCTCTCCGTTGTATCAGCATCGACTTTCAAACATCATGGATTTCATATCCTCCTTACTTTTAACTGAAACTGGCAATCATGTTAAACACTACCTTTTCAGCATTTCAAAGCTGATTTCTAAAAACATAAATTTACCTCTATTATCTGAAAAAATGCATTGAAAAAATGGTGAACGACCAAATAAAATAAAGTCAGCCTCTTTCTAAACAATGAAGCTCATTTTTTGTCAAAAATAAATTCTTTAATTGTTTAAACAATATAATTTATAAAGAAAAATAGAAAGCACATCAAAATAAATAGACATATTTTTTTTTTTTTTTTTTTTTTTTTTTCTTCTTTTTTATTTTTCCTTTTTTTTCATTCTAAAACACATTCTTTCGTAGTTCTTTCTTCCTTCCCCCTTTCGCTGAAAATAAAACAAGTCCGAAGCTTATTTTTTACGCCATTGCCAACAGTTCGAACTAAATAAATAAAGAAATAAAACGTACTTTAGACTGTAAATAAATAAATAATAAAATGTTCTGTCAAAAAACTTTTTTAAAAAAAAATGTGTGCGAAGCTCTTTTTGATGTTAAAAAATAGCGCACTTCATTTCGTTTAATTTCCCGTTGACAAAAAATAAAGCTAATTAATTAAATTTTAGAATGAAAATAAAAGCATATCATCTCAATAAACCCTTATTTCATAGCACAAACCAGGCACTAGAGTAGGATTCGGACAGATTTTGGGGTAAAGGCGTCAAAATCGAAGTCGATAGTCGAGGGTTTTAAATCAAAAAAAGTAGCAGTCGATCTTTTTTCTACCGAGCCTGAATTTCAGCCATGGCTAAGGAAGGATGTCTAAGTCGGAGGCTCAAAAATTCGTCGAAGTCCGTTGTTGGTAATTTTCTTAGTTACTCCGCAGCCCTGGTACATACATGTGTGCTTTACATTCATTTCATTTTATTATAACTAACTTGTGTCATTTATGATACATGATGTTTCGAATTTTATCAATAACGTTTTTCGAATTCTTGAAATCGATAATTGGGAATATATTCAAAATCTGCACAGATTTTTGGTGTGAAAAAATGATTTTTCGTATTGAATACGTTGAAAATTTTGGATTGCTCAAAAAATAGCTTTAAAATAGCAAAATCAAGAAAATAGTTTCCATATGTATTCTTCGTCGTGAGCTTTTTCCAACTAAATTACTTGGAAGGAAATCAACCTTTGAGTTTGCCGTAGGACAAGAGTTTGGTCAAAACAGTCCTAATAGTACAGCAGATATGTGACCAAATTGTGCCTTTAATGATAGAAACATGAAACTTGGCACACGTATACTACACATCAAATGATTTAATTCTGGATACGCGGCCATCTGAGATTTCGTCTATTGGAGTGATGGCAGCAGTCAAACTGCTAAATTTTCGTACTTTTTCGAAATTTCCCCAGTTTGACCATGGAAGAGCACGTTTTTGACAAACATCATACATTACATATTTAAACTACATTAAATTTGCTACAAGTTGATACCAAAATGGACTTGTTAGCTGTAATAGTTTTTGAGATACAGCTTCTCAAAGTTTCACAAATTCTCCAAATTTGAACATTTTTAGTTGATTTCCTTGTTTTATCATATATATGCAAATGTCTTTATATTTTCAATAACCTGCATTGTATAAGCAATGAAGTAAACATTTATTGAATTTAACATTTTGAAGAGGGTGGAAGAAAGGGTAAAGGTTTTGAGTGAGGGGGGAGGCTCCGGTTCACAACCAGAGAACTGATATCCAAAAGAGAGAGAGAGGATATTGAAATCCAAAGCTTTCTCTGAATATCTTTAGAGTTCCTTCAAACCTTTTTAAATCATGTTAAATGACAACTGTTAAAACTATACAGAGTTATTGTTGTTTCATGCATAAAGAGTGTGCTCCTCGTAATTATAAAACTCATGTTTGTGAAAATTGCAACACCATGAAGGACTTGTGCGAATGGGCTGAAATTTTCAGCAAATTCAAAGTAGGTATGATATGCAAATGATTAGAATTTTAGACACGTAGCGCATGCGTACGCTGAGCAGCGCCCTCTGAACGCCAGATTTATCCTAATAAATAGACGGCTGCAGCAAGGTGTGTATGGTTATAGGTGGTTATCTGCTTATGATAAACGTTAGATGAGACGTTGCTTATGCCTCTTCGGCGAAAAAAGAGCGAGGTTTCACAACTACGAGTTAACGGGGGAGATCACGCCTTGAAGCTGGATTGTCTTATCTGAAGTAGCCGCTCGTGTGCAGCGTAACAGCAGCACAGTGATGCGTGTTTGGAAGCAGTGGACGGACGAGTGTTGGACAGCTCGGAAATCCGGGAGTGGACCCTGAAAAGTGACGTCAGCGCGCGATGATAGACACCTGATCCGCATGGTACTGACGGACCGTACAGCTTCTTCCAGACAACTGGCAGCACAGTGGTCAACAGCTACAAGTGTTTCAACGTGTGCTTCATCAATTCGTAGACGTCTGATGCAGCGTGGATTGCGCACAAGGACTCCTTTATAATACAG
>JAXGGA010015646.1:27500-28641 GCA_038373865.1 Uloborus plumipes
ACACACCCCACCACCCCACCCCACCCACCCCCAACCCACCACCCCCCCACCCCCCAACCCCCCACACACACCCCCCCCCCCACAACCCCACCCCCCACCCCCACCCACCCCCCCCAACCAACCCCCACACCCACCCCCCACCCCACCCCACCCCCACCACCCCACCCCACACCCCCCCACCCCCCACACCACACACCCCCCACCCCCACACACCCCCCCACCACCCACCCCCCACCCCACCCCACCCCCCACCACACCCCACCCACACCCCACCCCCACCACCACCCCCCACCCCCCAACCACCCCCCCCCACACACCACCACCCCACCCCACCACCACCCCCCCACCCCCACCCCCCACCACACCCCACCCCCACCACACCCCCCCACCACCCACACCCCCCACCCCACCCCCCCACCCCCCCACCCCACCCCCACCCCACCCCCCCCACCCCCACCCCCCCAACCACCCACCCCCACCCCACCCCCCACCCACACCCACACCCCACCCCCCCCCACCCCACCACCCACCACACCCCCACCCACCCCCACCCCCCACCACCCCCCACCACCAACCCCCCAACCCCCACCCCACCCCCCCCCCCCACCCCCACCAACCCCCACCCCACCCACCCCCCCCCACCACCCCCCACCCCCACCCCCCACCCACCCCCCCCACCCCCACACCCACCCCCCACCCCACCACCACCCCACCCCCCCACCCACACCCCCACCACACCCACCCACCCCACCCCCCCACACCCACCCCACACCCCCACCCCCCCACCCCACACCCCCCCCCACCCCCCCACCCCACCCACCCCACCCCCCACCCCCCCCCACACCCAACCCCCCCCCACCCACCCCCACCCCCACACCCACCCCCCACACACCCCCCCCCCACACCCCCCCACCCCCCAACCCCCCACCACCCACCCCCACCCCACACCACACCCCACCACCCACCCCCCCCCACCCCCCACACCCACCCCCCCCCCCCCACACCCCCCCACCCCCCCACCCCCCACCCCCACACCACCCACCCCCCCCCCCACCCACCCCACCACCACACCCACCCCCCCACCACCCCCAACCCCCCCCCCCCAACACCCCCCCACCCCACCACCCCCCCCCCCCCCACC
>JAXGGA010015647.1:0-28633 GCA_038373865.1 Uloborus plumipes
CAATTAAGAAATATATTAATTGGTCTCAATTTTCGAATTTTTTTCTTCTCGTTTTGCTCAAATCGAATAAGTTTTAAGCCATTTGTGCCCTAACCTAATGGTCTGTGAGCCAAATGGGTGTGTTGTATTATTATTATTATGTTCAACGTATATAAATTATGTTGTTATATATTATTAATTTTTTTTTTTAATTTTAATATTATTTTTAAACATATTATTTTCTTTTTTTTTAATATATTATTTTCTTTTTTTTAACCTATTATTTTCTTTTATTTTTAAATTATAACTATTATTTCTTATTTAAAAAATTCTGTGCTACGCCACTGAAAGTTATCATTTTATCATGACTAAGGCAGGATTCAAGTGAAACAGGCAATCGCAAATTACAATCGCTACTGGAAATGAATTACATTAGAACGTTTCTTGATAAAAACATCGTGACGTCAGCGTGACGTTTGCCTATGAAAAACGAGCTAGATAAAACGTCACAGCCTACTTGGCGAATAAGAGGAGATCGCTGAGTGCTTGTGAGCTCTTATTGGCTCCACCCGTAGTGACGTCATGCCAAGTTAAGTTGATGATAATGTAATTCACTTCCAGTAGCGATTGCAATTCGAAGCGATCGCAGTGCTGTTTCACTTGAATCCCTGCCTAAAATACGTTTGAACTACTTTAGGGGCAGCCGATTTTTTACACTCCCTGACTTTTTTGATTTAGTGACGGTCCTGGTCACTGCCATTTATAAGAAAAACTGCATGTAAAATAGAAATGACGAAATTTATACTACAGTTGACGCTCGATATAACGACCATCTCCGTCCCACAAAAAAGATCTTTATAACGAGTCGTCGCTATAAGAGGTAGAACATAGAGTATATTGGGATAAAGTTGGGGGGGGGGGGTTCCCACCGGTCGTAATATTGGGACAGTCTTTATAACGAGTGGTCACTATAACGAGCGTCAACTATATTTTGTATCATAATTTAAGCTTTTACGACTATCGCCATTTAAAAAATCACTTAAAAAATACGGCACTCACTTCCGTGGGAATAAACACATTTAATTCATAATGTCAATTTCAGATCTTAAATGAAAAAAAAAATGATAAAAAAATTTGAAGCAAGGACAGAGAGGAAAAATTCAGAGACAAAAATTTCTGGAAAGAATTTTTAAGTCTTAAAATATGATTTTTGTCTATTTTAAACGGGGTTAGGCAGGGATTCAAGTGAAACAGGCCATCGCAAATTACAATCGCTACTGGAAATGAATTACATTAGAACGTTTCTTGATAAAAACATCGTGGCGTCAGCGTGACGTTTGCCTATGAAAAACGAGCTAGATAAAACGTCACAGCCTACTTGGCGAATAAGAGGAGATCGCTGAGTGCTTGTGAGCTCTTACTGGCTCCACCCGTAGTGACGTCATGCCAAGTTAAGTTGATGATAATGTAATTCACTTCCAGTAGCGATTGCAATTCGAAGCGATCGCAGTGCTGCTTCACTTGAATCCCTGCCTTAGAGACAGGAGTGCCCATCCCCCCCAAGCTCAATGGCGCAAATCCCCCCTCCCCAAAATGTTTCCCAACCCTCTTGTGCTTTTTATTTTTTTTACCCCTCTTTTTTATTTTATTTATTTTTTAAAATATTATTTTTTTTTTAAATATTTGTTTATTTTTTTAAATTGTAAATATTATTTTTTTATTTATTATTATTTTTCTAAAAATACTAATTATACGTAGAACAGAATCGCTTTTTTTCTTTTCCAGACATTCCAAGCACACTCACACGCACACAAAATAAATAAATAAATAAATAAAATAATAAAGAAATAAAAGAACTAATGTGGATTAAAAATATTAATTAATGAATTATTTTTATTCAAAACAAATCAGCCCATAATTTTAATTAAAAAATAAATTAATCAATAATTTAAATAAATGAATTAATTAATTAATTAGCTTTAAAAAAACTCTTGCCAACAGCAGTCTTTAAAAAATGACAGATTCTGTCAGATTTGACAAGTTGGTAAGTGCATTCGATTAAACCTATTTCTCAAAAAATACGGCTCCTATTTTCGTGGGATGAAAATCATACTTAATTCATAATGTCAGTCGAAGATTTACATCAAAATCCAGTTGAAAAAAATTTTTTTTCTTTCCCATAGCAGCATTTAAAGAGAGGACAGATTCAGTATCATTTACATTGAATCCCGTAGGAAGTAGGGAGCGTTTCAGCTAGCGTCCTCTGGCGGCGTGTGAGAATTCGTTACCACTTTTAGATAGCAGAGATTTAGCTCCTCCCCTTTAACCTCCTTGATTGCGTCACTGTGTTTCACGCGGTTTTTTGACTGCAGTACCTAAGTAATATCGCAAACCCTTTCCGCTGTTGCATTTGTTCAACAATTCATTTTGGTTAATTTTAGGACCCTTTATTTTCGCGTAACCCGACAATTAGTGTTTCAATGGAGGGTAAATTGCTATTTACTAAGCAACAGTTGGCCGACTCGCCGAGCCGTAGAGATGGTATAGACGAGAAAAAAGAGCTATTCTACAGACAGCAAGCAGCAAATTTCATTGAGGATGTTGGACAAAAACTCAAAGTGTATCCTTTGTTATGCATATCATCTTATTATATTATTATGGTATTTTAGTATATGTAACTTGTTTTAATATGGCACTGCACTAAAGTAAAAAAAAATTATGTATCAACTCATTGCTTTGCTCTAAACACGTTGCCGCGCCATTTGCAGCTAAGCATCTTGTGTTGATGGATTTCTCCCTTTAATTTAAGTTTCTATTAAATGCATACATTCCATTTAAACTTTAAACATATACCTTTTGTATTAAAGTGAATGATTCAGATTACATTTAGAAAGTAAGAAATGTTTCCTGTCTTATGAGGTTAAAAATTTTAAATAACTTTTTTTGATATGAAGAAATGTGCTTAAAACTTATGTTATACTATTGTAGTTAGTATTTTTTAAACTGTAGTTAGATTTACTTTTAGAGTTTTTACCATATTCCTTAACTCTAATGCAGATCTCAATTATGTATCAATAATGCAGTCGTGTATATGCACAGGTTTTTCGCCTTCCACTCTTTCTTAGAAGTCTCGAAATTCGTAAGTTTGTTTCTTTTTTTCTTTCTATGTAATTAATAGCCATCAGTATTGATTATTACATTGAGCTGATAAGTCAAAAGTTTTCAAATAATATTTATAATGAAAAATAAAAATTCATTGAGGGTAACCCTTTTTTGCATTTCAGTGAAGTTTCTCTTGGTTGCTGTAAATGTCTGTTTCAAAAAAATGATATATATTATTTTCATTTTTCTAGTCGGTGTGTAGCGCCGCTCTTTTCTTGTCAATAAAAATCGAAGAGCAAGCAAGAAGACAAGAACATCTCATCAAAGCCGCTCATGCCGTACTTCATAAAGATGCACAGCCCCTAGATGTTAGGACAAATGTAGGTGCCTTTTTGCGCTTGCGCTGAACTTGAGCTGAACTTGAAAGATTAACAAATTCACAGCAATAATAGTATAGCTTAATTCATTTATAGTAGAACTTGTATCATTTAAATGTTATGTGCATATAAAATAACATAAGGGACGAAGAAGCGTACATTGCCAGCTACTTTACATATAGAATCTTGTTCGTTAGTATAAAATGATTTTATCCAGCTTGAGGGCCCTCAAAATAGCATTCAAATGACTCGCTAATAATTATCTGTTTAAGTAGCTGAGTGTGTGTTGTGAATTTCCCTCAACAAAGTGATTCTTAAGCGGTGTTTCCCAAAGGGTGATCTGTGGACCCCCAAGGGTCCACAAACTCATTCAGAATGAAAGCTTATGTAATAGAAAAGTTCTTGTTTACGAACAAAAAGGATGCAATAAAGGCTACAGAGCCTTCTACTTTATCTAATGATTCCAATCGTAAAATAGTTCTTTGTTTTGTATACTATATTGTGGTATGGATGGTACATTACGTTTGACGTTGTATTTCTAAAATCCAATCCCGAATAGAACTTGCTGATCTCCTGATCAAAGCGATGGACCTGAAGCTGAATATTGCACCTAACAAGCAATATTTATCTTTATTTTGATTTTAAAAGGTGTTAGATTTTCTTACCTTTTTAGAGTAAATGTGGGAAATAGAAATAAGTTACCACACTACACATTCATTAACTTTGTGTTCATGAAACAAGAGTGAACATTTTGAGAAAAAGAAAATTTAAGGCTCAAATCAAGGAAGGTTTTTTAAAGAATTTATTGATTTTTTAACGGGCGGGAAGTTAGTGATTATTCTTTAGAGAATCCGTCAAGGTCTGGACTTAAGGACTCGCTGCTTGAAAGCAGTATTTCCAAATTTGCAGTGGTAAAACTTTGATACGCTGTGAGCTCGTGCAAAATAGGAAATGTGCCTGCCAACTTGTATGTTTTGGCCGTACAATGTACGTTTTTCGCCCTATTGTACGGTAAAGGCGCAAATTTTTTTTTTTTTTCCAGGTTTTTCATCAATTCCTATGTTCTTTTATAAATAGCACTAAATTTCAACTACTTTTTATTTTTATAATGAATTGATAAATTTATTTTTAAACTGACCAATAGTCTACAAAAAAATGCTTCCTGCACTCCCTTTGCATCTTGAAAATATTTTTATATTTTTGAAAATTGGAATATATTTTTCCATGGCTATGTTATTCTTCCTTTTTTTTAAGAGCAGGCTTATATTTAACACATACTTCACACAGAAAATTGTGTTACTTAGATAAATTTATTCAATTAAAAATCTAAAGAAGAGTTTAAATAATAATTAAAATTAAAGAAAATTGCTGAAAGAGCCAGTGATATAATTAAGATAACTCATTTAATGCCTGATTTTCATAGAAACATACTGTTTCGCATAGGGGAAATTCTAAGATCTTCTAAGTAGACATGACAGGTATGACTTTACTTAAAAATATTTCTTGAGTCACCACACAAGTAATGAATGAAACGTCATTTGTCGTTGCTATGTTTGTACTCGATATTAATTTCATTTTCAATTGTAAGTAATGAATATTCTTGTCTATATATTTTTTAAATGCTGTTGCTTTTTCATTGGTAAGTATCAGAAAGATAAAGGCATATAATACAACGTTGAAAAGCACAAGTGTGCAGGAATACTGGAAATACCTGTTTCTGCATTACAATGAACGCCTTTTTCAATACAAAAAGGCAGTTCGTCAAAGCACAGACATCCTTTGTCGGATTGTTCCTTGATCCTTGCGACGCCGAAACACCTGTCTGCTGTATTCGTGCGCATTTGTGCTTTTCAACGTTGTATTAAATGCTTTTATTTTTATGCACAAAGGGGTTTGTTTTAAATATGTCACATGTTTTTTGTTGTAAAGATTGCAAAACCAGGTGCTGCAGAATAATTATTTATAAAAATTTAGCTACCTGGGTTCTTTTGGATGTTTTCTTTTCGCTCACTTTTAAATGGGTGGAAATGAACTGCTGATACTTATAGCATAAATTTTTCGATTGCAGTTTGTTTGTTCCACTTCTTATTGTTATCATTTCCCTTTTTGTGAATGTTCCCGTCATGATTCGGTTTTTTATTGTTCTCATCAGTTTTGATTGACAAAGTAAATGGCTTCACTACACCATATCCTTTAATATTTGTATCCTTTTCTGCTCGAGCATAAAATATCCTTAAAACGATTTATAACGACCACTTCTTATAAAGACCATCTACTTATATTAAAAACTGAGTATCTTTCTATCTTTCTTTCTATCTTTCTTTCTATCTTTCCTTCTATCTTTCTTTCTATGTCACACTTCTTTCTCCTGAAAGTCGAACCAGGTACCGATAGATAGGTAATTTTTCAGGCTTCATTAGTTTCAATCTATATAATTATAAGATTTTAATTAACGAAGATATCAATTAATAAGTAGTCAAATTTAAAGCGATTAAGCCTAATAAATGATTAAATATGAAATCCATTGTTGAAACGTAGTTGCTATGAAACAGTGATAACAATGATAATGAGAATTTTGAATAAAGGCTTAACTAAATCAAACACATGTAGTTTCTTGACATTTTCCTCACTACTTTCAGGGCACGAAGTGCCCGTCCAAAGCCGGGCCACGTGCGTGGTATGTCTTGAAATCGAATGAACATTAAATTATATCAAATAATATAACTTCAGAATGAGGTAAAAGTTAGAGAGGGGAGACGTTATGCATCAACATGCCGCAGGAAGCTAATCTAACTGCCCTGGCAGCTAGTTTCAATATAACGATTGAGTACATAGTTGAAATCTTTAAAATATCGCCAATTTTGACGCAAATGTTGAGCATGCATGATGCATTAGCTACTTCTTATAGCGACCACTCGTTATAGAGACCTTTTTCTGTCGAATGGAGATGGTCGTTATATAGAGCTTCGACTGCATTATTGTTCAGTTATACGTACCAGATTTGGCTGCATTGCTGTCTTCCTGTTCCGAAAATTCCTGTTAACAGGAATCGATATGTGTTGTCTCAAAAGATATCGAGTATCAATCTCTTGAAAACTCGACAAATGAGTACCGTAAAATGGGGTTAATCGGAACACTTTTCAGCTTTGATTGTAAAAAAAGCAGTTAAAAAGATTTTTTTTTTTAATTTGATTTTTTTGGGTAAAAAACTTCGGTTCTTGCTTTTACTTTTGATATTCCAAGCAAAGACAAAAGATTTTGAACAATTACTATTAAAATATATAGCAAATTATGGGTGTTCCGAATCACCCCGCTGATAGGGGTCAATCGGAAACATTTGTTTAAAATTTTTTATTTTTTTTTCAATTTAATCTGTAATAGGTCTCACAAACATGACTAATATTGATGGGGGAGAATAAGAACAGTTAATTACTGTCAAATAAATGTATAATTTTCAGTACCAGTAAACGTTTATAATTTGTGAAAATTCAAAATAATTTTGAACTTATGAAAAAATGAAAAAGTAATTTTTAAGAAATACTTTTGAATTGAAAATACAAAGATTTAACATGAATGGAAGTCACTCATATCGTCCACAAAATATGTACTTGTCCTTAAAAACTTGCAATTGTGACTTGGCTTAAGTTTTTTTCATAACATCTCCTGGGATGAACTCTACCTTTTCTTTAGTTTTTTTGAAATTTCTGGGTTTTCGGGGATTGTCCTGAAAGATTTTTTTCGCTTATTCATCACTGTCTGTGTGTGCTGGACGTTTTACTACATAAAGTCTATGTGACTTTCCCCCTTTTATTTTAAGTAAAAAAGAAGTCTCCTTGAGAAAAAATCTTTTTGAACTCTGCAACTTTTGTCATTCTAAGATCTAGTTGCTCACGAGAAGGGATAAAACCGTAATAAATCCTTGTCCCTTGTCTTGATTAGAAGAATTAGGGTTAGAATCTTGATTTTTTCAAACAGTTTTTCCTTCAAATAAGTTTGAATTGGAACAACAGAAACTAAGTGTTCCGATTCACCCCGCAAATTTTTTTTCCTATGGCATTTTTCAGAATTCTTCACTTTTATGACACAATTTATAAAAAAAATGTAAAATTCTAATGTGGTATTCTGTTGTTTCAGATACATGTATAATTGAAAACGTACCACTCATAGTTTTTTTAAATATAAGAAGGTTTGTTCTTGCATATGAAGTTTTTGCAGTCTATGAAAATGTGATGTTTTTTCTAGCATTCAACGTGCAGCCCCTCTTTAGAAGCCAGTAGCGTTTGCCAGATTGACAAAAAGTAATTTTTTTTCCTACTTCCCATGAACTTACCTTTCTAAAAAAAAAAAAATTCATGGCGAAAAAATACTCAATAGTATATTTATGAAGAATTTCTTTGTACGGTCGGGAAGTTTTGTTCCGATTGACCCCGTTGTTCCTATACACCCCATTTTACGGTATCCTTTTAAATGTTTAACCTTGTGGTTATCTAATGGTTTTTTGTTATTATTTTTCTTGTTCATTGTGTTGAGGATTTATTTATGTGTTTTGGTATTTGCTGTCTGTTCTGCGCTATTTGTCCTGGGCCTGCATATGAAAAAGGGCAATTTTATTTTGTTCTCATTTGTGTGACTAATCAGTGTTCTCACTTTGCAAATGATGACAGATCGCACTTAATAGATATCCAAATAATATAAGTCTCCTAATCAATAAATTTAAATGTAGGGGGGGGGGTTAAGGTGTCGCCCTTCAGCAGAATGTCTTGATTTTGCAAGGGGTCTGGAACCGATTGAAAATGTCCTGCAAGCTATAAGAGCATAATTTAAGCATAATTTAAGAAAACCCACGTATGCCTAAATATTGATAAATTCTCTCTTACTATACTTACTTACCATATTTTTCGGCATATAATCTGCATTTGCCGTATAATCCGCATTGCGATTTTTTTTCGTCTGAGCGAAAAATTTCGACACATAATCAGCGGCGCACATGTTTGGTAGTTTTTTTCAACATACCATACGAGAATATCAGTTTGTACACAATTTTTAATTATGTGATCTCATCTAATGTATCTTAGATATAAAATCTGAGTTTTAAACTTGTACATTATTATGAACCGAAATTTTTCTTTGAAACTCGCGAAAGTTGTTTTTTCTAAACTATTTTCTTTGCCAAATTTCAAAGTAGATGCATTATTTTGACTTCTTAGTGATGAAAAGATATATTTCTTCTGCCTTTTCAATAGCTTTCAACTTGAGCTCGGCAGTGTAGCCAACGTTTTGACGCCATTTTTACTCAAAAAAGCTGTCCTTGATTTTTAGACTCATGCTGCCATCAGTGATTTCTGGATTGTTTTATTATCTCGTGAAAAACGAAAATTCTTGTATAGTGCACGGCCGCGTTTAATCCACACCATTAAAAAATCCACTTTTTTAACAGATAATCCGCGGATTATAGGCAGGAAAATATGGTAGTACTGGGCAGGGAGAATTATTCTCTGGATAGACTCCAAGTCGAAGCTGAAGCTGGTTTCTTAGACGGAGATCTGGCTGCCGTGAGAAATGGAAAACCAAAAAACTGTCCTGATGTTTGGAGTCCATGACCTTTTGTTACTTCTAAAAGCAAAATTATTCCCGAATCTCGCTTTGCAAAGTGGCATTTTGGAGCCAGGTTGTAACCTATTGGAGGCCCCGGAAACATTAGGATAATGGGGCCCCTATGACCTTTACAAAGCAACTATTTTGTAGTATTTTATTTTCTACTAATAGAAAATATAATATTTACTATTTTGTACTAATAGAAAAAGGAATTAGATCAGTAAGGTATGAGATTTATTTCTATTTTTTAATTTCATTGGAGTCTTATGGTTATATTGTCTTAATGGACATAAAATCCCCCCAATAAATGCATTATTAACGATTTTTGTTCTTGTGTTCTTTTAATGTGAATTACAATTCTAAATTTTTCACTTTAAATTAAAAAAAAAAGTTGCCTACTATGAATTTCTTTCAAGATGTCAAGGCTGAATTTTGAATTTAACTTTCAACAGGAGATGAAATACATAGATGAGGTTAGAAATATGGTAAACAGATTCACTATGTATTGACCTTTAGCATTTTGCTAAAGCTTTTTCTCAAACTTTAGCTTTTTAGCTAAAAAGCTTTCAAACTCGGCTTAAACCCTGTTAGATACACTATACTCCCAGTATTTTAAAGAACAAAAAAGGCTTTCTGTATTTTTCGGAATGGCTAGCCACTGGTTGTGACATTTTCTTTGTTATTCATTTTTCTGAAGAGATTTCTGCGCCTTGATGCAGTGCTCTTGTCCACATTCTGTTTCCCGGTCTCGACGACCTCCGAGCCGAATTCGCAGAACAGACACGAACGGAAACTAATCCTGTTTTACTATCTTACAGAAACCGACCGCCTAGAGCTGCCGAAGAGCTTTAAAGGCCAAAAGCTTTTAAATCTCTTCTGATCTGCTCGAACCACTTTATGCATGAGCTGATTTTATTTGGCACAGATTCGCCTATCTGCCGAACCGATGATAGGCGACTGGGTTCATCGTCCAAGATGGGGATTCCCACCGCATATTTGAATTTTGATAGAAGGGCATTGATGGAGCAAATCAGCATAGAAAACATTAACAAAGTATAAGAGTAAGTTGGTATAAATAAAAAATTATATATTTATATAACATAACATATATAATACTGTCGGCCCTGCTTGAACGAATACTGTCAATTCCAAGAAATATTATTCCATTAAGTGGGGTATTTGTTTAAGTGTTGATTTTTAGCATTGCGTCTAATGGTGTGGGAAATATTTGGTTCCAGGATATTTTATTGGTATAAGCGGGATATTTGTTTATCGGTTACCCGATTAAGCGGGACCGACAGAATATTAATATAATGTAGTTTAATGTTCATCTAATCTATTATAACATTCCTATAACATACTAATAAAAAATATTTAAACTAAATTTATGTATAAAATATATAAAAACTAGACTTGTGTATAGTCGTTGTTCTGTTTAAAATTTAGTTTGTTTGTTTTCTCAAGTTATTTTTATGACACAATTCATAAAGTTGGCTGTAATTGGTTCCGTGATGATGTGATTAAGAAAACCTTAAAGCTAGTAGTGGAAGATTATTTTTCAAAGCTTGTGAAGAAGAGTCGTGAAAGTAATTAAT
Organism: Uloborus plumipes; assembly: GCA_038373865.1. NCBI lineage: Eukaryota > Metazoa > Arthropoda > Arachnida > Araneae > Uloboridae > Uloborus > Uloborus plumipes. Next base: position 10,649 of record JAXGGA010015647.1, read on the forward strand.
GAGCTGAATAAGTAACATTCCGGTATTAGATTAAATTAGGCAATTGAAAAAAGATTTTGAATAATAAAATAAAACTTTTGGTAATTCAAAGAAATGGAATGCAGAACTCTCTACAAATAACATGCTTACCAACTGGTTCAATACTTTTCCTGTATATTGTTTAAAACTTACAAGAAAAGGGTGTTGCTTTAACAGAAAAAAATCAGTTCAAAAGTATATAGTTGCTGCAAATTGATAAAATAATATTATGTTGACCCATATCAAAATATTTTGATGATGATGATGTCGTGTCTACGGATTGTGCTAAATATTGTCGAAGGTCCGAAGGGCCGCAGCAGCCAGCTTCGGTGGCTCCGGGCTCTAAAGGGTTTAATGCAGCATATCTCTATCAGGTAGCAAACCGAGTTTCAAGATCGCTGCAGTAATGCTTGGGCATTCGAAGATGTGTCTTGGTGTGAGTCGGGTCTCTGGGCAGTTCCTGCAGCAAGGATAAGTCCTTGTCCCGTCAGGAAACATTTTCATTCCTTTATAATGTTTTGTTCTGAGACGGGCGATTGTGGTTGTAACGTCGGTTATCAATGGTTTCTTTAAGGCCTGGTTTAAAATTCTGCATCTTGCCACTGCATTCGCATCTGCAAGTGTGATGGTAGAGAGAGGTTGGTTAAGACTACGTGCCTCTTTGGCCGCGCACTCATTTCCCTCGATACCCACATGTGCGGGTATCGACTGCAACACGCAAGATTTCCCTTTGCGGTGCATCTGATCGAGCAAGTCGTTTATAGTGGTGGTGATGTTAGTTTCTCCATTTCGGATGTCCTCGAGGGCTGATTTAGAGTCTGAGAAGACAACCAGTTCCTCGGCAAGATCCATAGCTTGAGAATTATTCAGGAAATGAGTTATAGCTTCCTTGATCGCCACGAGTATCAAAGTATTTTAAGACACAAGAATATTTCTTGTATTAAAATTAATCAAATTGCGACTAAAGCAGCTCCAGTAACTACAAAAAGTTTGGAAATTTTTCAAACAACTTTTGATTTGGACCCTAACTCCTAATTTTATCCAGAAATCAGTGTTAATTAATTAAACAAGTAGAAAAAGCAAGGTTCAAAATAGTGCCACGATCGGCTTAGGGTGGGCTCGAGATCGACCCGTCAATCGCGATCGACAGGTTGCCTACCGCTGATATACTCTTATTTCATTTTTAAATCTTGAAATTGTTGGTAATGACAAATAGTGATAACTGTAAACGAGACTTAAACTTAATGCCTTTTCTAGAAAAAAATCACCTATGTTTGTAACGGCAACTACTATTCCTATCCCCAATAATTAAAAAAAATTTTTTTTTTCATTGTTTGTTGATGTAATTTATTTATTTTTTTCCAGGCCTACTTAGAAAAACAGTTTGAACTTGTTGGGTATGAAAATGCTATACTGCAGACTTTAGGTACGTTTTTTCAATCTGTTTTTTTTTCCAACTATAGCAACTTAAGCAATATAGTGATATTTTCTGTCATATTTTTACTGTCCTACAAATCTTGTCTTACTGGTTGAATTTAACACTTTAATCAAACAATGAACCTAAGTTGCTTTATGCTATGTTATATTAATGTTAGATGCCTATATAGTGTTAAAAAAAGCAATTAACGTGAAACTTATTTTATTGAAAGAGTGTGAAGCTCAAGTTATATTGAAGATTAGTATGCACCAGTGGTGGCTCGTGCCTTAATTTAGTGGGTGGGCCCGCAATTATATGTTTCCCCAGTAATGCTTACAAAAATAAAATGAAGGAAATAACGAGTAAACTAATGCTGAGCGACGTAAAATAATATTTAATTCTATAAAATCAAATTTTCATTGTAAAATTATCTCATTTGATTTGATACATAGGTTTTATATTTTAAATGTTATACCTGCATTAAGCGATCAATGTAATAATAATAACAATATTTTTCACAGACAGACTTCCTTTACATCACTAATGTTTCGCAAAGCTAGCTCTCATAATTTTGCCATTTTCGGAACGTGAAAATATTCATCACATCAAAAGTGTTGTGCCACAAGTCGGTGCCCCTCCTCAAACATTACGGGACTGCACTCCAAAAGAAAACGAACATGTCTGTCTAAAAACAAATCGTCTCACCCCCTAAAAATTTCGACAATCTGCACTATGACTATTTGAAAGTCAAGTATAGGCATGCTTACATTTTTTTTTTTTAAATTTGGATACAAATGTTGCAATTTCAGTTCATGAAAAAACAAATCCTAACGGTTTTAAAACTTAAAAATGTCACTTTTATAGCCATGATATTTTCATTAACTTTCAATTTTAATGTATGTGTATGTTTTTCAATAAGTTGGAATACACTGGCTTGAACAGTTATGGTTCCACTCATTTACTAATGTATGATCGTATATTTTCAGGAATTACACAAAGAGTACATACCAATATTAACACTCTTTTTTCATACAATATAATCTGGATCTTGACTTACCGATTTGAATGACATTAAAATTAAAACACAGATAACTGACTAATTTGATTATGTTTGTCAGAAATATTTAATTAACTGGTTATTAATTTCTTTTCGGATACGTGATTTGACTGACAGTCATGGTAACATGTAAAATGTTAGAAATAGAAAAACTTGTAAAACGCCTAGTTTTTCAGAACCATTAGGTACCATTATTAAACTTTGATAGAAATTTTTAATTTAACTACATTGCTTCTAAACAGTATTTAATATTTCACATATTATAAAACTTCAGAAAAATATATTGCAAAATATAGTTTTTAAATGTTGCGAAATTTTATATCCACGTTTTTCCTCTATGAATTATGAACCAATTTGTAAAATAATAATAATTTAAAGAATAAGTGTATTATTCATTTATTCATTTTTAAGCTGAATATAGTTTTTATATACAGTAGACGTTGATCCACTCAATATTTTTATGAACGTTCAATTTCAACGTTTTGTTTTTTCTGGTTACTGCTTTAAGTGAATTTGTAGTAGAAGGTTAATGTTACGTGTCATAAGATTTGAGAAAAGTTGCGGAGTAGCAAAAGTTTTTATTCAACATCTAAGTGTTTTTTCGGACATTAAAACCCCTTTAAATGTGATAATATTAGTTGCAGGGATGATCATCAAAAAGGGGGGAGGGGAGGACTACTTCATCGATAATTTAGGGAGAGGGTGTTGGCCTCTCTTTGGACGGCTTTGGTCCTGGATATAAATGTAATCATTGATTCGGCTAAATAAATGTAGCATTTAGAGCTTAAGAATATATATTAATTCTCCAAGCATTTATAATGTCACACCCGGAAGGATGACAAAGTTTCTAGAGTTCATACAATACTTACAACACTATGAGATTAAATTCAAACTAATACCAAGAAAATGGCAAATGGGCTGCAAGTCAAAAATAAAATCTTCACACAAAAATTTTGAGAATCTTTGTTCCCAAACGCAAATGAACCAATAAAATATGCATGCAATGTAGTATAAATAGGTGAGGGGGCGGGAATGAAATAAGCAAACTCTATGCCTGTTAGTAATAGGTGTTGAAAATTAAAAAAAAGACCAAAAAAAAAGAGGACTTGTTATAAAAATCATTCAAAAAAAAAAGGAAAGAAAAAAAAAAGAGAAAAACGAAGAGTGCGAAATGAAAAGAGGCGAGTTTTCTCCCTAACACAGGGACATGACATTCTGCTCCAATACGCAGTGAGGAGACACTTCCCTCTCCACCGCTTTGGTTAGGGACAAAGGGAAATCTTGGGCCAGGGAAGATGGGGTCGAATGTTACAATGGGGTGTCATCGCTAACCGCTCTTCTTAATCCGGCCATTGCGATTGGCTAAAAGCGGAGATGGCCGCGGGCCTACTGCCGGCTGGCCCTCAAGCTCGTTCTAAAAGCCGTGCGAAGCAAAATTGATGGAATTTGAAATCTTTCTTGTGCTGTGTTAGCTATGTTGGGGGGGGGGGGGGGGGCTGTAGGTTGTAAATATGTTTATTGCACTATTATTTTTTTTAAAGATTTTTGAACAGAAATACAAAGCAATATGTTTTAATTATGTATTTGTTTTTCTTCCAATTCAGGCATGTTGCTAACCCCTGTCTGAGTAGTTTTAGTGAGACAAAACCAACCACCCAAGAATCGAAACCAAATCACTTTTTCAAAATAAATATTTTCCATTGTCCAAGTTGTTTCTTGATACAGTTATATAAAGCATTTTTATCACACTGTAACATATGGCAAATGCCCTTTTGTAAGGACCCCACTCTAGTGCCAAATACTTTTTTTAAAACTAACTTTATATAATACATGAAAAATAATAGCATAATGCAATATTTAAAAATACTGCATTATGTGTCATACCTTTGTAACATTCATAACCAAAGCTAGTGTTTACCGGTTTTGGTTTACGTTTTCGATTTTATTCGACATTTTAAAACTTTTCATTGTATAACGGTCATTGTTAAACAGTAATGTATGATTATTATTAAGCACAACTGTGCAGTGTTTCTTATCAACAGAAATGTTGTGTTTTTAATTTAGCAATCTTATTTTTTTTTTAGGTTTTGATCTGCAGATAGAACATCCGCATATTTATGTGATTAGAACCTGCAACTTGGTGAAAGGTGAGTCCAAGTTTTGTGCACTTGCCGATGGGTCGAAAAATCGACCCGACATTCATTCGGCGGTGAGAAAAATCAAAACTTGACCCAAATTTGAGTGAATTTTCCAAATTAGAGTTATCACAGTACTTCCTCTACTATGTAAAAAAAGTACTATGTATGTTTTTCGACCAGGTCTGGCGACCTTCCCTGATGTAACCAGCACCAACTGTAAACGTTAGAAATGGGTCCGGTAGTTTCCCAGTTTACCCCGGAAACACATATTTGTAGGTTGTGTTTCATATATATTAAGGTGTCAAGGGCTGTAATGGAGATTTAGGAGAGAGAAAGAAAGGACAGAAGTTACACATGTTAAAAGTCTCGTTTGTGAAGGGGAGCTGCTTTTCGCAGCCCACTGTCCTGATTCAAAACATAACATCTTTTGTTTTACTGTTTATTTGTATTCACTGATAGTACATGCAAAAACCAGAATTCGTTTTAAAATTTTCATGTAAGCTATCCTTTTCGCTTAATAAATACTTAAAGGTTTTTTTTTCTGAATTTATGCGCCCATTAATTTTCTGTTTGGGGCAACTACCGATAAGGGAAGTTACAAAACAGGTTTAAAAAAAATTAGTATGGGTCCCACACTACTTCCTTTTACGTGTAAATTTCTTTGTAGATGCCTTAGTGTTAAAATAGTGCTAGGAGTGAGCAAGATAGCAATTCGAACATTTTCACCCATAGTTTGCTACGAAACAATGCAAAACAAATGTTTCACAATGATTCATTTTCTAAATATCGCCGATTTTAACATCATTCAGTGGATTTTTCGCAAAATATCGCCAATAGCGCCAAATTGAACCCAAATTCAAAAGAAAAAAAAATTTTTTCGCCAAATTTGTCGCCAACTTGGCGATATGCCGCCAAGTTGGCGTCAGACACTTGGCGACCAAAAGCTTGGCGATATATCGCCAAGTGGTCGTGCCAATTCATCTGCATTGAAATTAACACTGATTTACCCCAAAAAGGGGTAAAACAACCCGTTGGGGGCATTCGAATGCAACCACAAGGGGAGGTGCACAACTAGACCATCCTCAGAGCCTACATACCAAGCTAGAAGCTTCTACGGCATATAGTTTTTGAGTTATTCGACCTACATACATACGCACATACAGACGTCACGAGAAAACTCGTCGTAATTAACTCGGTGGTGGTCAGGGTTGGCAAGTTTTTGACAGTCAGAGGTTTTATCCGGTTTTAACCGTGGTTTTTACCGTCATGTCAAAAACCACTTTTTGACATGGTTTTTGACATAAGTGTCAAAAACCTAAATTTCTGTCCAAAACATGTTTAAATTTGATATTGATAATCAAAATATATTTTCAAATGAATTTGACAATTTCTGATTTCAGACACTGAAGTCAACATTTGGAGTTTTAGGTTATTAAAATAAAGTGTAATAAGCAATCCTAATCAGAATTGAAGGGCTCGGGAGTAAATAATGGTAACTAGCATGTGGCTTTTGAATATGGCTTTATTGCTTCGAGGAATTACTGTAACAGATTTTTTTATTTTAAAAATGAAGTGGGTATATTATAATTAAGTGCTGTGTGTCTTGGGTATACTTAATAAATTTTTACAAGTGATTTTTTTTAATTTTAATTTGAAATAATAAATTTTAACTAATAAATAAATAAATAAATAAAATAGTTTGATCAAAAATATTTAGCAGATTTGTACACTGAGTACTAATTAATTTAGTTTTGCTTTTACTCAAAATAAAAAAAAAATCACTTTGATGTAAAGATTTTTAGATTGATAAAATAGCTAATTAATAGTTATTAAAACATTTAAATAAAACTACTTTAAAAACTGGATTTAACTTTTAATACTTTTAACTTTTTTCATGGCATAACAAGTTAATTTAAAAGAATGATAATTAATTTTCATTAAATTTATTAATTTAATTTTTATTAAACTTGACTGATGAGATAACTAATTGATAGTTTTTAAACATTTAAACAAAACTTCTTTAAAAACTGGATGTAAGTTTTTATATTTGTAACTTTTTTCACAGCATAACAAGTTAATTTAAAAGAATGCGAATTAATTTTCATTAAATTTATTAATTTAATTTTTATTAAACTTGATTGATAACATAACTAATTGATAGTTATTAAAACATTTAAACAAAACTACTCTAAAATTTGGATTTAAGTTTTAATATTTAACTTTTTTTTCACTCCATAACAAGTTAATTTAAAAGAATATGAATTAACTTTCATTAAATTTATTAATTTAATTTTTATTAAACTTGATTGATAAGATAACTAATTGATAGTTATAAAAACATTTAAACAAAACTACTTTAAAAGCTGGATTTGAGTTTTAATATTTAACTTTTTTTCACGCCAAAACAAGTTAGTTTAAAAGAATGCGAAATAATTTTCATTAAATTTATTAATTTATTGTTTATTAAACTTGATTAATAAGATGCATGAATTTTATTTAATATTTCTCAGGATGAGAAACCTTATATGTTTATAAAAAAACTCAATAACCACTGTATTTGAGTTTTAGACAGGTTTTCGACGTTTTTGACAGGTTTTCGACGGGTTTTCGACAGGTTTTCGACGTGTCATGTCAAAAACTGGTTTTTGACGTCAAAAACCCAACCCTGGTGGTGGTTGAAAAGGAATTTTCGGCTGCTTATATGTTGGTAGGTACATATGCACGTGCTGACAGGTCGAAAAAACTACTGAACATTCCTTCGAGGGTGAGCAAAATCAAAATTTAGACTCAAATTTGAGGGATTTTTTTTCGCGATCACAATACTTCCTTTACTACGTAAAAGGAAGTAAAAATTGACCAGTGTACCCAAAAGCTTAAAGACATGAAAGCTATGTAAAAAATACTCGTTATGATTGCACACATACTCACAGATTGCACTTATTACACAAGCAATTGTGCTAAATTGTTGTGAATTTTTATTATTGGTTGCTAACTATTTTGATTTTTTCTTACAGCAAGCAAGGACGTCGCACAAGTTGCTTACTTCTTGGCATCTGCTAGGTATGGTGATTCCTTGATTTATCTCTTAATTAATGCGGGAGCCCTTTGTATATCTCATTTTTAAGAAGAAAACAAAAAAAAAACTAACAATGTATCCAAAAATGCAATATAACCATTGAAAATATTCAAATTACTCATATGTGCTTTTAGTTTTCTCTTAAAATGGGTCCTGCATTATAATTGATATATATATATATATATATATATATAAAATAATAGAATTGTAAGAGGAAAAACGAAGAGACCACACCAAAAGCCCATAGATGCGCAAAGCAGCTAAACTACAAAGCCAAGTATATAATAAAACAAATAAAAATACTAATAATGAAATCGAAAATGGCACATTAGGAGAAGTGAAAGGAGAAAGGTTGAATCCAGAGCTCATCAGCCGTGGGGGATTCAAGAGTGGTCGAAAGACCAAAAAATTTAAAAATAAACTATAAGAGAGGATGTTTTAGTTCAAAATATGCAGTCTACAGATCTTCATTGGGCAAAAAAGCACCAATGTGAGCCTGCAAACCGCACATTAGAACAAAAACCTAAAACTAAAAGCAGGGGTTTCGCCTCGACCGATTAGGAATAAAATTCCCAAAAATCAGCCACCCACAGTACGGTCCTGCTGTGAAAATAAAAACATCTCACCTGAAAATCCGCGTGAAAAAACCAAAACCATATCCAGCAAATCAAGAGACAGTCCAGTTGTCAATGTAAAAATATATAGGTAAATCCGTGTCCAAAAAACAAATCCTAGTCCGTTCCGGTCTACCATTTACACGTGCTCAAAAAATATCCATCCCTGCAATCCTGAAAATGGTTTCTTCCAGCGATTTCATACGATTGAACAGTTAAACAGTTACAGTGAAGCAAAGTCGTTATTGAAGGTTATACTTGAGCAAACATTTTTAATTAGATTTTTTGGAAAATTGTTGTCAAATAGTATATTTTTAAGAAGAGAAATTTCTAAATTAAAAGCAGTTTCAGTGTTACAAATTCTTTTAATTCGCAAGGCTTGTGAAATAATGATGCCAATGAAAACTTTTTTGCTAAGGCAGGAATTATAATCTTGTAGGCTATTGACTTTAAATTGGAATTCACGTCTTTTGTCATAAATTGTGGTGTAACAGAAGGAGCCAATTTCTATGTTAATGTCCAGGAAATTAAAAATCTTTTGATTTTGACTGGTTTTTTTAAGCGTTAAGGAGTTATGATAAATAGTTTTGCTGAGCTCAGAGAAATTGGAAAAATTAATGCATAGAAGATCATCAATGTATCTACAACAGAGAGGTGTAGAGGAGGGGTTTTCAATCGAAAATTTTCTTTCATAAAACAAGAGAAAAAGGTTGGCAAGGGTTGAACTAAAATTAGCTCCCATTGCAATACCATTGATTTGTTGAAAACATGAATTACCATTTTTAAAAAAATTATTGAAAATGCAAAATTTAAACAGATTAAGAAAAAAGCTTTCATTCAAATCGAGTGTGTCATTCACAGAGCTAAAAAGCTCAGACACAGTGGAAAAAAGCTCACAAAGGGGGATGTTAGTAAAGAGATTTTCAAAATCAAAGGTTTCAAGGCTATTTATGTCAAGCATATTGAGCAGATTGATCACTTCAACGCTGTTATTAATAATCCAAAACCATTTTTCATGTTGAAGTTGAAGTTGTTCCAGAATTTTTTTGAGAAAATATTCAAGTTTTACACTAAGAGTTTTCCCAATAGTGTTGGTGGCAGAACAAATAAAACGGAACCCAACAGGTGTCTTATGGAATTTAGGAATGGCATAAAGGTAAGGCAAGGCAAGGCTACAGAATCAGGTCGCGGCAATTTGAAAAGTTTATAAGCAGCGATGAATTTTTTGATGATGGAGGATTCATTAAGTGAAGAAATTTTGTAAGTTGTGGAATTTTCTAATTCTGATTTAATAATATTAGCATATAGTTTTTTTCAACAAATAGAAAAATTAGAGCTGGCTTTATCCACAACAGTAAAAACATAGGCCTTTTTAAATTCTTTAATGGTATCCATTTCTTCAGATGAGATTTGAAAGTACTCAGAGTCAGTGTTAATAACATCATAAAGTTTTGATTTTAAAACATGTAGAAAATGATGCCTATATTCAAGAAAAGCATTAAGAGGAACATTGAAGCTGTAGGAAATTTTTCTCAAAAAATGATCAAGTTCAATTGAAAGTTTATCATAAGCTTTCAAAACATTGGTACGAAAATTAGGTCGAAATTTGGTGCCCAGTCCAAAAAGTTTTATAAGTTTACTGTTTTGCAAAAAATTTAAATCACCTGTTAAAATATGACCAAAGTCATTGTTGTAAAAATTGGAACCCATAAACTTATCACAAGTGCAATTGAAATCCAAATAGTTTTCATAATTTTTAGCAACCTCTTGATAATTAAGAATTTTTTTAGAGAACGGAGGATGGAATCTGTAGCTAAAAATAACTTGAAGATCTTTGATAGGAAAGAAATCCAATAGATTGTCGTGAAGTTTTGATAAGTTTAATTTATCAAAAGATTTTTGCAAGAAGCTAAAAGTACAATAACAAGTTTGTATTTGTTGAGCAGATCCAACTTTGTAATTCAAAAGATCATAACATAAAACTTCAAAGTGCGAGTTCTTGAATTGGTGTTGTGGTAAGAAGTTCTTAAGCTTTTTAAGAAAATTAAGTTTAAGACTGAAGAGGAATTTTCTGACCTTTTCTGTGTCATGTGAAAGACAAAAGGAATTTTCAAGCTTTTCTAAAATCTGAAGAGGCGAAGAAGTATTAATAAGAGGGGGGCAATTACCTGACCCTCTTTTAAAACGAGTGGTGCTGGCGTTATTTCCAAATCTGAAAAGTGAGTAAACACTAAGGTTGTCAGTGGAATTAGAGTTTGAAGTATAGATTTTATTATTGAGTGAAGAATTCAATCCATATGGAAAGATAGATTTGAATTTTAAAATAAAATGCGATTCTAGTGAGAGTCTCTTTTCCAGAGAAAATTCAAAACCTAAAATAGAAATTGAAATATTGTCAAAACTGTGCAGTTGAAAATGCTGAAGCTCTTTATCTTCTTTGTTCTTAAATGTAAGAATGTCATGTCGATGGTTATTGATACGTAAATTGAGTGGATTGCTTGTTTGTCCGATATAACAAAGATTTCAGGAGAGGCACTTAATGAGATAAATGAGGTGATGTTGTTTTCAGAAGTAACCTTCAATGTGGACACTAGCTTCAGTATCAGCCAAAATTCAAATTTTACATCGATTGTTTGTGCATAAAACCATAATAGTGAAAAGGGGGGGGGGCGGTAAGATGAATAATAAATACACAGCAAGATCGAGGTGGGATCGGCGAAACCCAAAAACGAAGAGACAAAAATGAAGCAATCCAGTGAATACACAAATTAGAAGGCGCAAAGCAGCACAAATTAATTGTATACAACATAAAAAAATAGAATTGTAAGAGGAAAAACGAAGAGACCACACCAAAAGCCCATAGATGCGCAAAGCAGCTAAACTACAAAGCCAAGTATATAATAAAACAAATAAAAAATACTAATAATGAAATCGAAAATGGCACATTAGGAGAAGTGAAAGGAGAAAGGTTGAATCCAGAGCTCATCAGCCGTGGGGGATTCAAGAGTGGTCGAAAAACCAAAAAATTTAAAAATAAACTATAAAGAGGATGTTTAAGTTCAAAATATGCAGTCTACAGATCTTCATTGGGCAAAAAGCACCAATGTGAGCCTGCAAACCGCAGATTAGAACAAAAACCTAAAACTAAAAGCAGGGGTTTCGCCTCGACCGATTAGGAATAAAATTCCCAAAAATCAGCCACCCACAGTACGGTCCTGCTGTGAAAATAAAAACATCTCACCTGAAAATCCGCGTGAAAAAACCAAAACCATATCCAGCAAATCAAGAGACAGTCCAGTTGTCAATGTAAAAAATATATAAGGTAAATCCGTGTCCAAAAAACAAATCCTAGTCCGTTCCGGTCTCCATTTACACTTGCTCAAAAAAATGTCCACCACTGCAATCCTGAAATGGTTTCTTCCTAAATCTAATTAAAAATCTAATTAAAAATGTTTGCTCAAGTATAACCTTTAATAACGACTTTGCTTCACTGTAACTGTTTAACTGTTCAAACGTATGAAATCGCTGGAAGAAACCATTTCAGGATTGCAGTGGTGGACATTTTTTTGAGCAAGTGTAAATGGAGACCGGAACGGACTAGGATTTGTTTTTTGGACACGGATTTACCTTATATATTTTTTACATTGACAACTGGACTGTCTCTTGATTTGCTGGATATGGTTTTGGTTTTTTCACGCGGATTTTCAGGTGAGATGTTTTTATTTTCACAGCAGGACCGTACTGTGGGTGGCTGATTTTTGGGAATTTTATTCCTAATCGGTCGAGGCGAAACCCCTGCTTTTAGTTTTAGGTTTTTGTTCTAATGTGCGGTTTGCAGGCTCACATTGGTGCTTTTTGCCCAATGAAGATCTGTAGACTGCATATTTTGAACTTAAACATCCTCTCTTATAGTTTATTTTTAAATTTTTTGGTCTTTCGACCACTCTTGAATCCCCCACGGCTGATGAGCTCTGGATTCAACCTTTCTCCTTTCACTTCTCCTAATGTGCCATTTTCGATTTCATTATTAGTATTTTTATTTGTTTTATTATATATATATATATATATATATATATATATATATATATATATATATATATATATATATATAGGGTGTTTAAAATAGAAAAATTCAGACTTTTTAAAGTTTAAATCAACATTTTTTTCCTTTAAAACGGATTTTTTAGATTTTTTTAAACACTTAAAAAACTTTTGTTATTAACTATTTGACTCATAAATGCGATTAAACTTAACATTGACATTTTTAAATCTATGCAGGACTATAAACACGTGTCACATCGCTTAAACTTATTATTTTTTTTTTTTTTAACTACTTCTCAGATCCAAAGCATTTTTTCACAGATGATATTCCTCCGTGTTACTCTATCATTTGAAAATAAAATTAAAAAATCGAAAACTCTCCTGTAGCTAAAATAAAGGTCATGGACATTAAAATGGTACACACTGCGTATTGAACAGTGTTTTCTGCATCAAGTAAGTAATAATCTTTGTTATTTACAGTTTGGTTCTGACTACCATGTGTCTACAGTACAGGCCTACATTAGTAGCATGTGTGTGCGTCCATACAGCATGTGAGTGGTCCAGTTGGAGAGTAAGTATTTCATGTATGAAGTGAATGAATGTTGTTTTTTTTTATTTTCGTTTTTTGGCAAATATTTTTGGATTGAAAAACAATGAATTTTGTTTTGTGTTTTGGACAAAACCTGCAAAGAGTGTGATTGTGAGACTTGGTGATTTTGCTTGAAATTTAAGTTTAAAGAAAGTTAAAAAAAATTGACAATTTATTCTTATTTCCATCCAAGCAGTCATGTTTTATAGTAATCAATACATCCAAATATTTTTTAATAAAAAATGTTTTTTAAAGTGTTATTAATGCTTTTTTCTAGGTTTTTGTAACAGTTCCCGTGCTCAAAAATGTTTGCTCTTTGTTTTTATTTAAAAAAAAAAAAAAAATGAAAGGGGGCTACATGCAAATGACTATAACTTCGTTCCTAATTACAATAGAATAAAATTTCAAAAACCACTGTAAAACTAAAGATTGAAGCTTTGTATTGATATACTGTCATCCCCGCTTAATCGGGTAACGGATAAACGAATACCCCGCTTTATACGAATAAAATATCCCGGAACACATGCCATGGAAGCAATGTTAAAGATCCCCACTTAATCGGATAATATTTCTTGGAACTGACAGTATTCGTTTAAGCGGGGCTGACAGTATAACATGACTTTTCTTAGGTCAGGTTTTAGTTTCGAGGTCATTCACCGTTACTTTTAACCTTGAATATCTCAAATGATGCCTCCTTAATTTCTTCAAAAGATTATATTTTGTAGCTCTCAAACTTTTCTTTCCCCACACAAAACTTATGCTGGCACCGCAATGCAAGGAACACTTAATTGTTTTCATTTTTCAATCATTTAATATTTAAAAAATTCCAGTCTTGTTATTATTTTTTTCGAAATTCTTACTGATTATTAACCGCTTGCCCGATTATCCAGAGTTATATTGGCAGAGATGCCAAATGCTACGGATTGTCCGTAGTTTTTACGGAAAAATTGAATCGACTACGGATTACGGAAAAGGCCGGAGTTTCTACGGATTGCGACATCGACACTTGGCGTCAGTGGCGTATTTACGTATGGGCTTAATGGGCTATAGCCCAGGGCGGCACGATTGGGGGGCGGCACTTTTTCCATGCAAAGTGAAGACCTTTTTTTTTAGACAGCAGGGCGGATCGGCAGCGAGAATGACCTTTTTTTTTTTTTAGTCACCAGGGCGGCAGCGGCCACATTTTTTTCCCTTGTATTGGCAGGGCGCAGCGGTGAACATGGACAAAGTTCATGGAGTTGGTGGCGTCCGAAGTCAAAGCCAAAGTACAAAGAGCTGCCCGCACTGGATCCTTTTCCACGATGATTTATTGCTCTCTTTCTCAGACCCCTTCTATTCTCAGCAGTGAGCGACCTCGGGTGGTTTCGGGGGGGGGGGGGGTAAATAGAAACAGATGAAAAACCAATTTTTTGCTGCATCGTGTGAACCGCAGGAACCGCACTGTCACTTGGATTCTGATGAGAAACTTCCAGGTAACACGAGAGTTATTTACAAGATCATCTCACTAATCACTTTCCTGTTAGAAGGATAGATGTCCACTGGCGTCAACGTTCCTTGTCCTAATCAACACTCAATAGCTGAGATAAACATGTAGTAGTGCCAGAATGAATAAACTATATGTTCTTTTTTAACAAAAAAGCAAATTTCATGTATTTTTTAGAAGTAAGGTCAAAAAAATGTGAACTTGTGTCTGTGGCTGTCCTGTGTACAGGAGATCCTATAGTGCATAGCATTACCAATAGGCGTAGCGAGAAGTATTTCGTTTGGGGAATTGAAATTTTGAAATAAAGAGTCGGAAAACGCGATATGTACTTACATGTGTGTAATCTTTTTAGCTTGTGGGGGAGAGGGGGTATGAACGCCCTGGCTACGCCACTGGTAGCTGCGACATTGAAAACTGAGTAAACAAAGTACTTCTAACCCGGGAGGGAGGGGGGGATTTGCTCTTTAGAGCGTTTTTTTCTGTTTCTAATTACTTTTTTTATAATTAATTTTTGAGCAAAAACTTCATAAAGACCGCCCTTATGGGGGATGATAAAACTCCTGAACCTCTTAACATTTAAAATCATCCTAAAAAAAGAAAACAACTATTTTTTTTTCTTGCTCAAGACGGAGTTTGTTCTAATTTTCTCTGTTATATTGGGGCAGGAGTTATAAGGGCTCTTAATTAAGTCAAAAAATCAAAAGTTAAATTCAATTTAAGGACTTAACTAAAGAGCAAAATTTCACGGGAGACCTGCAGACCACGAACTTGAAAACGACATTTTAAACGTACAAAACGTCTTTTTTGCCGTGCCTAGTAGACCCTACAGCTATAGGTGCTAACCTATAGCTGTAAAATTGGGTAAAGGTTGATTTGAACCGCTGGGGAAAAGGTGCTCTTCCAGACATTTATTTGATTTTTTAAGTGCATTTTTTAAAATTTTATTTTTTTCAAATTAACGAATTAATTTTTTTAAACTGGAAAAAGGATGTAAAGCAAGGCTTTCAAAATTACTCCCTACTCTCTTTTTTTTTTTCTTTTTTGCGTGTTTTCCTGTGTTATCTAGCAAAATTTAATTGCATTTAAAGGTTACATGTACTCTGGCTCGCGAAATTCAGCTTAATATGAGGTTATGTAATGTACCACGCAATTTATCTTCACAGTAATTGAAATCCTTTATTACGTTCTCACCAACGTGTTTATTTTTTTTATTATTATTATTTTTTTATCTCAAATTTCCAACAGTGCGAAAAAGTTGCCTCATGTTATTATAAGTATACGTGCAAAATTTTACTGATCTGAGTTAATATTTTCAGTTGCCTTTGGTACTACAGTCAAACTCGCTTATAACGAGCACGAAGGGACCATAACATGTTGCTCGTTAAATCCGAGTGCTCGTAATAAACGGGTCCTTACGGTTTATTTAATACAGTGCTTGCTAACGGCGATAATATTATTGTTATTTCGTTATTCGTTTACTTTATTCCAATTGCAAGTTGTTGATAAGGTCTAGTAACATTTTTTTTTCATTTAAATCTTTAAACAAGTTTTTAAAATTTTTAAAACTATTTTTGAAACAAATATGTGAAGATTATTTATTTCAAAAACTGTTTTAAATTTCGAAAGAAAGTTCTTAATGTAATTAAGTACTAAAAATGTTGATTTATAATAATGTAAGAGCAGATTTGTAGTAGTAAAAGTTGAGATTCGCAAAAGACGAATTTTTACCAATTGGCTGGTTGTTAACAACCAACCAATTTCATGTTTAACTAGCTGTGTGGCCGGGCTTTGCACGGTTTACCTTGAAAATACATTTTATGTCAAGTAAATAAAAAGTTTTTTTTTTACAACTCTGAAATTCAACACCTCAAGGGGGGGGGCGGCCAGTTTCAAAAGCCCAGGGCGGCCTCACGTCCAAATACGCCTCTGCTTGGCGTGATTATAAAAAAAAATTACTTTTTGGTGATTGCCGAAATAAGCGATTACCGCCAATTGTGGAAGGCTGCAGTGCATCAGACTGCCAAGTAGAAAAAAAAAAGAAAGCATAAGCATCCGGTTCTAACTGGAATGTTGCCTTTCTCAGCACGTGGAGTGATATTTACAGCAACCCTGTGCTGATCGGATTAGGTTTTGCACGTGTTTTGCGCGGCTGCTGTTTGATGTCAATATGTGCACAGCAAGGTGTAACTTTCTTCTGCACTAATGGACTATGGACAGGGTTTCCGCGGCTTTGAAAAGTCTTTGAGTTTCATTTGGACTTTCAAGGGTCCAGGAAAGTACTTGAAAGTCGTATGAGGTGAGGTCCTTGAAAATTTTAAATGTCCTTGAACACTCTAAAAGTATCAAGTTCGACAGAAAGTGCGCCGAAAAATCGGCGATCTTCCGATCCGTTCATGATCATTGCTCGCGCAAAAAAATTTTGCCCACGAAAACCTGCAATCGTCGAAATTTCGAAATCGGAAGCCGGTTTTTCCAAAGCGAAAATTAAAAAAAAAAAAAAAACTCCAAGAAGTTTCATTTAGGCTCATAATCGGCAATCGTCGAAAATTCGCGGTTGGGCGCCGCCTTATCTTTTTTCTTAACTTTTAAAACAATTTAATAATAGAAGAGTCAGGATTGGATATTAACACAACAGAAAGTGATCTTTAATTTATTAAACATGAGCTTCTTTGAAAATTACTTTTTTACTAGGATCTTAATGATTTTCTTTTAACAAAGTTTAGATTTGTCTGGTAGATTAAAATTCGAACAATTTTCTTACTTTTTACTTCTATGGTCATTTTTTAGAAATGTCAGGGAGAGAAATACATGTGTAATGGAGTTTGTATAACTTTAAAAAAATAAAAAAAAAAGATTGACATTCCAACATTGAGCACGTGCTTCGCCGAAAATGGCGTGCCTTTGTTAAGACTTCAATCCTTTTGCATCCTGTAAATACTTCGATTATTTTGATATTCTAAAGTTATTTTTATACTCTGCTACCTTAAATATGCTCATTGTCCATTTTATTTTAATTATTTATTTATTTTTAACTCAAATTTTAGCTATACCGTAAATCAGGGTTACTTGGACCCTAGGGGGTTACTTGAGCCCATTTCAAAAAAATGATTAAATATGGGTTTGGTACTTATTAGTTGAAGATTTGCACGTAGTTCCTCATTTCTCCGCTAGGTAGAAGCACTATGCAGTCTCTAACGCTACCTACACGGCTCTCTAACGAACTTCCTGAGATTAGTTAAGGTTATGTTATTGCCTTGCTACATGTGCAGAATTTTCCAGCCTACAACTTCTATGCTCTTAGAGCATACAATTCACCATTTAATTAAGGTAAGTGTATTATTTCCTTGTTAAACCCCTCACAAATGTTATTTAAGCCCAAGATTGTCAATACTTTCAGCTATTTAAGCTATTTATAACAAAGTCTGTGACAGTGACCAATAACCAAATTATAGGGTTACTTGAACCCACTATTTACGTGGATCCAAGTAACCCTTACAAGCTTTTTTTTTTTCATTTATCAACTCTATGACACTGAACTATAAATTTTTATTA
>JAXGGA010015648.1:0-28630 GCA_038373865.1 Uloborus plumipes
CCCCAGGGGGGGCCCCCGGGACATTCGGACCCTGTCCGGGGCGCCATTTTGGTTGGAATAATAAGTAAATTTTCTTCAAGGAAAGAAACGTACAAAAAAATTCACAAATGTACAAAATAATTAACATGTTACCATGACCTGCAAAATCACCAGGTCTGTCTCCAATTGATAACGTATGGGATATCATTGGACGGCACCTCGAGCATCATCCACAGTCAGCAATGACGGTCCTAGTATTGACACAACAAGTGCAACAAGCATGGCATTCCATACCACAAAGTGACTTTCGGCACCTGTATGACATAATGCATGCACGCTTGTCTTCAAAATTCTGGAAGTCACAACCTTTATAAAATTCACATAATTTCACATTTGCACAGCATTTTCTTAAGCTTAAATTAGCCAGCGATCTTGTACATTTAATCAATTAAATACGTTAACTAGACAATTGCATTACCCAAATTTCATTACTCTACAGTATTTTTTTCTTGGTGTTGGGATTTTTTTTTCCGCCAGTGTATAAAAAATCCTAGAATGAAAATGTATGATTCTCCTGTGAATATCATAGTGTTACAGACTACATTGCCACCCCCTCCCCTTCCTAGAACCATTAAGGGTCGTCTTTTTTAGGAAATAAATGTCAAAAAATTCCGGGGGTAGGCCTCCAAAAACCCCCGTTATCATCGAAATTCATCTGAAATTGCGTTTTTGGATCTTAAATTTCGTAAAAGTCGCTTGGATAAATTTCTGTATCCTATCATTTTCTTTCACATTATTCACACACACTACAGCACAATTCTAGCGTCAGAGGTTGTTACTCTTTGAAAGGCTGTCCGGTAAGTACGCATTTTCAAGTGCGTAACATACAAAGTGGAAAAAGGATCGCCCCTCCCCCCCCCGCGTTTTTTTTTTAACCTCGTGACAACTTTGAATATAACCCCCCCTGAAACCAACGAGTAGTTACGCCACTGAATTGCCCCCCCCCCCCTAAACGATGGGTCAGGGCAAAAGGAGCAAATTCAATATATATTGTGAAGAAAAAGGAAAATACACTCACACAAATCTGCTTTTACATTGTTTCCATAATCGGGGGGTCCAAACCTGTTTTTTGGACCCCCCCCCCCCCCCATTGTCCAAAGAACAGGTTTGACTACAAGGAATCCCAATTCATTGAAGAGAACACCCTTTGCGGAATGACGTTTCATTCATAAACTCTTATCTTTTACACTAAAAAAGGAGCTTTTAATAGCTTCGAAACACGTGTCAGCAATTTGAATTGGGAAGTTTGCTTTATAATGTTGTTATTAGGTGGATTTTATCATTTTAAGCTTTGAAAACCGGTTGTAAATCGTGAAATAATGAAGATATGGGTATATATCCCCCGCGATTTATCTTGATTCAGTTTTCATATTTATTTGTACCTGTCATATTCAAGATCCAATTCGTTTATATTTGACTCATTTTGTATCATTTTAAAATTGATTCATTTCCATATTTCACCTGTGATACTTCGGAAGAAATGGAATTTAGTGAAAGAGATTGATACCAAGTAAAAAGATTTTTTGAAAAAAATCGACAAAACCCAGCCAGCAGTACTGCGGATCAGGAGGGTTTTGTTTTTTTTTTTTTTTTTGACCGTTATTCCTCGTTTTCTCAGAGCATAACGTTATTTCAAGCTTCGCCCTGGTGATTTGCTCATGTTCAAAATCAAAGAACTGTTCTTGCACTATATTTGGGATAAAATAAATATCCATAAAATAAACTGAAAAAAAAAAGGAAGAAACTATAAACGCGTCTAAAATTTTAAACGATTGACACTAAAAAATAATCTTTGTTATTCTCTGGTATTTATTTGTGTACTAGCTTAATCAAAGCCATTTAAATATCAACAGCTTTTCAACTAATTCATATTTCAAAGCAATTCTAGTTTCTCGTTGTTCATAAGATTTTAACCAGTGGTTGGAAAAACTACATATTTTTTGTAGCGAACTACAACTACTTTCTTATAAATGTAGTTAACTACAGCTACAACTACTTTTTTTTTAATGTAGCGAGCTACACTACTTTTGAAATGTAGTTGCTACTTCGCTACTTTTTAAAAAATAAATAAATAAAAAGAATACACCGTTTGAGGATTGACCGAAAAAATTCGAAAAGTGGTTTAGATTAAAAAATTACCTCATTCGAATATGGAATAGAAATAGGAATTGTCTTTGAATTTATTTGTTACTTTTCCTTTTTGTTCCTTTTTTTGCTAAAATTTGTCCTTTTTAGATATTTTTACAGTTTTTACGAATATTCGCCACAAGAACCACCTTGTTTTTTTCCTTCGTTCTCTTTTTTTTCATTTATTTATTTAATTTAAAGTAGTTTCTAGAAATCGCTACAAACTACTACTTTTTTGTATCGCGCTACTCGCTACTCTACTTTTTTTTAAAAGTAGTGCGCGACACTACAAACTACTAAAAAATGTAGCTACTACAGTAGTTTCGCTACTTGTAGCGCGCTACTTCCGACCACTGATTTTAACACATACTACGTATACATTGCCTGCTAATGAGTTTCATGTTTGATTTAGTTAAGCCTTCATTTAAAATTCTCATTATCATTAGTTTCATATCAACCATGTTTTGTAACAATGGATTTCATATTTAATCATTTAGGACAAATTGCTTTAAATTCGACTACTTATTAATATTTCATACTTACTCCAGAGAAGCCTTGGTTCAAAATTTTCATCATGATTACTATTAATAATGCTGTTGCGAGGCAACAAATTTTTGCAACAATGGATTGAAAATTTAATCATTTAATGGGGAAATGATATGAAATGTACAGTTTTCCATAATAACTTTTTTCTAGTGAACAAATATCGTCATATGAGTACATGGTACCTAAGTTACACCATCTCCTATCAATTACAAATAAAATCGTCCAAATCGGTTCAGTAGATCAGATGTTATGTGTGAACAAACAAAAAAAATATATACGCTTTGAATTGATAACCTCCTCCTTTGTTGAAGTCGGTTAAAAACGAGTCACATTTTTGTGTATCTTTTGTGAAACTCGTACTCAGAGATGAAAAACAAATTATTCGAAAAGTGAAAGATTCTCTGTCTTCTTCAAATGAATTTAATTGTTTACTTTGTTTTTTGTAATTATGTTTCGTTAATTAATGCTTATTTATTTATTCAATAATTTATTTTAAAATGTTTTTTGCTCCTGACGATCAATATAATCAAAAGAATATGTCTATTGGGGCATTGAAGAGGAACGATGCAACAAGATAGATTTACAACTCTGCACCGTCTTTTTGAAAAATTCCTATGAGCACCACTGTTTACCTCACATGTATTTTTTTGAAAATATTTGTGGTTACTAATATGGTATCCTTCTGCCCCCCCCCCCCTAACAACGATTCCATGTTGGGATTATAGAAGCATACGCATGTTAATGTGTTCTCAAGAAATCAATTCTACTTTCGATTTTGGTTGCTTACAATTCTGCTTGTTACAATAATTTTCGTTCTTCCTTTTTTTTTATCTTGCCAACTCGCATGTTCCTCATCTTGTTGCTTTTCTTTTCGATGGATGGAAAAATCTTAAAGAAAAAAGTATAGATTTCTTGTATTAAACTGCTTGAGAAATCCACGCACGGAGAGTGAGTGTGCTCAAAATATCCTCTCTATATATTCTTCTCTATTTTTGCAACATTAATCAAACTAGCATCTACAAAAACACACTGCAATAACTACCAAATGTTTTTATTTATGCTTACATCGCCATCCCCTAGAATTCGTCGAAACGTCACCTTATTCCATTGTTGTTTTATTTTCAAGAATAGTTTCAGAAATTCCGCAGAATGCAATTTTTTATCAGTGAAGCTGAAAAGATCATTAGTGTTCCGCCTCCCCCCTCCCCCTCTCGCTTCAAAAAACTATTTAGAAACAAATAAATAAATTTTAACCAGTTAAAATAAGACAAATTTTGAAATAAATATTGAAATGTTACTTAATGACTCCCTTAAATTTCAAAGGAAATAAAGAATTTGGTTTGAAGATCTAATGTCACATAAGCGTAACGTGGTTCAAAATTCTTCGAGCAAAAAAAGGAGAAAAAAGGAAATAATGGACCCTCCGCTCCCCTCCAATCTCCTAAGTACTTAGCGCTCACAGCCTGTTTCCGTCGTGAGGAAACAAGTCGGGTGGAAAACTGGTTTTAGAATAGAACAGAACCCCTCTGCTCATGTACAACCACAAAGAAGACCCCCTATCGACTGGATACTTTAAATTTATGGCCGTACATTCAAGGACTAAACGATTGACGCTGTCTATCATGAAATCAGACCAATTAGCAGTGCGAAAAATTCGAGTTAAACCCTTCCAGATACACCCACTGTGTTGCCACCGATTTCGTGTTTTTGCCGTCTCAGAATTCGGGCAAGGGTATCAAAGAGCCTTAAAAGGTTTGTTTGAATCGTATTCAACTCATCAAAGCTTCGGAGTATAGGTGCAGACTAGCGGTCGCCACTCGCCAGCTGGCTACCAAAAATTTTCAATGGCGACCAGAAATATCGGGGCCGATCGCCACTAGTTGACCAAAGAAAAAAAAACTTCCCGATCCAAAATTATGGCTTTCATTGTGTGCTTCAAACCAGTTTTCCAGGCTCTAGTAGTCACTCTAGGGCGTGACGTCATTAATTCGCCTGGGAGAAAAGTTGAAAGGTTGCCCCTCTTCTCGCCAATTCGCTGACCGCATTCGTTTGATGCACGAAACTAGCTGCACGTGGCTCATACGCAGGGGGCGTGGAAAAACCGGTGCATTTCTGCAGACTCGATCGCGATCCCCGAACCCAAAAGATCAGCTTGTTTATTCGCAATATCTCGCGAGGGGAAAAGTTATTTATTATCTAATCTATTTTTGGAAGACTTTCTGTTTTTTTAATGAGTGAAAATGACTACCATATATACTCCCGCATAAGTCGAAAAATATAGTCCAAAAAATGAAATTGAAAGTTAGGGGGTCGACTTATACGCGGGGCAGAATTTCCGAAAAATTTTCCCAAACAACTTCCGGAAAAAAACACTCAAAAACGAGAAGATTTTTCAGATTTAGTCCAACGATTTTAAACTGACGCTAAAGAAGTAAATACTCATACATTTTACTGTATTTTTGAGTGGTTTGTGAAATAAAGAAAAAATATTTACAATAAACGACCGAAGTCGGAAAAAGTGCGGGAATTGCTGAATTCGCGAATTTCCCCATTGATGGTGTTTATCCTTTTGAAACAGAGTAATACAGCTACATCGGCGCAAAATTTTATTGATAATATTAATACAAAATAAAAGCAACAAATAGCAAAAATCGTCACTGCAAAATCGAACCCTTACAAAAACCGCGATCGTAAAATCGAAACCTTTACAAAAATCGCGATCGCAAAAATGAACTCTTTTTGTGAAAAAGAATAATAATTGTATTATTTTCAACACAAGAATGCTCACTGCATTCCATTTTCCTTCTTTTTAAAACGCTTATATATTTAAAAATCGCGATAAAACGTTCCCGGATCGGTCCCGCTTTACAAAAATAGCGATCGCAAAAATGAACCCTTTTGGTGAAAAAGAATGACAATCGTGCTGTTTTAACACAAGAATGTTCAGTGCATTTCAATTTCCTTCTTTTCAAAACATTTATATTTCGCGGCAAAGGGTTCCCGATCAGTTCAGAAAGTGAGGTCTCGACTTATATGCGAGATCGACCTATAAGCGAGTATATACGGTAGTCGAGGTAACGCTAAGACATTGAAATTGGATCCATCTTCCAAGACTTAACTTCAGTTTTTTAAAGCGAAAACAACCAGTAGTAAGTAAGTTTTTTTTTTCCTTTTATAATGAAACAATCTTTTTGGAAGATTTATTTTAAACGTGGGATGCATGAAACATGACACCAAAATAAGTAATTTTCATGCTGAATAATAGGCTATCATTTCCAAATTACTTACGTGAAAGATTTACACTCAATTCAATCAGGTCAACCAACTACTTCAATCAGGTCATTACTCAATATTTGTATTTTTTGACGCATTTTACAATGCATGTTTTGACGCATTTAGCTTGATTTAAAGTAAAATGCGTCATCCAAAAACTAAGCGTCGTTATTTTCCAATTTTAGTGACGGCTTCGATCGATGTACTTAAAGAAATTTTTAATAAATTTTTCCAAACTTTTATTTCAGTATTATTTAAAATATGTATTGTATATTCGGCAGCAGTGTCATAATCATACTTTTAACTTTAATTAGGGATGGACCGGATAGTGATTTTTTCGGATACCGGATATCCGGTGGTTCTTCTCAAGCCGGATACCGGATATCTGGCATTAATTACATTGCATGTTCGCTTATTTTTATGTAATGCAGCTTCAAAACAATAAATCAAAGTTGTTTCTCGCATCATTTCTTTAAGAAAATGTTAAATACATTCAAATTAATTTTTAAAGCCTCTATTTTATTGTACAGGAGTATCGCTACATATGAAATGAAACACTAGCATATTGTGATTTCTTTCTAAATTATGTATTTTTATCAAAAGAGACAAAACTTCAAAAGATAGAATTAAATATTTCTGTATGTACTCAAAGTTTAAACTTTTAATTATTCTTAGTTTAAATTTAAAGCTTTTCAGTTTCAATATCATTTCAATAAGTTTCTACATCAATGGTACAGTTATTAAATATTTCACCAATATTATATACATGATAATTGATTTACAAAAAAAGAAAGAAAAAAAAATGCTCAGAAAAAAGTTTTTTTTTTTTTTTTTCAAATTAATACATATTTTATTAGAATTTTATGAATTTAAACTTCATTACAAAGTAACACATTTTTTTATTTCTAATTTTGCAATAATATAAAGCAAAATTTTGCTTTGAAATTCTTTTTTTTAAAGAATAATACGCATGTAATTTTTCTTCAAGTTAAAGTAGAAAATATTAAAACAGGACCAGTGTGTTAAATAATAATAATAATAATAAACTTATACTCAAATAATAAATTAAAAATTTTATATAACTCCAAAAAACAAAGGTACATATTTTCTGAAGATTTAAACCAGCAGCTTCAATGTATTTTCAAGAGTTATGCTAAAGTTCTTCACTTTTTAAAAAACAAATGAGTAAACTTATATACTTAAATAATCAAAAAAATCCAAACAATTAAGATACACATTCTTAAAACAAGCAAATTATTATTTTAAATACATTAAGAGTCATGCTAAACCCATTCACTTTTTTAAAAACAAATCAATAAACTAATTCTTAAAAAATCACGTTGAAATTCAACTTCATTTTGAAAAAATAAAGATACATTCTTGGATGCAAATGTTATATTTATGGGTTATTCCAGCCAAAATGGTACAAATCATGTCTGAAATTGTCGAGTTAAGTTTATCAAATGAAGTAATTTTCGCCAAACTAATGGGTTTTTTTTAAATAATATTCTCTGTTTATTTGTGCATAATAAAGTGTAAATGGCTTGTATATGAGTCATTCATTAAGGGTTTTGAATAGTTTGACCACTTTGTGTAACAGAGGAGACAAATGAGGTTTGAAAAATTTATTTCTAATCGTAAAGAAAAGTTAATTACTTAAAAAGTATAAAATGGACTAAGCATCCTAAAACTAATTCTGTCTGTAATTTCAAGGAAAAAAAAATTTTTGCGCCATTAATGCGACTGTAACAGAGTGGACATCCCACAGTGCAAATAAACGATCATCAGCAAAGAATTTTAGGCTTATCACATTGAATGCAATTGCTTATTTTATTTCTGGAAGGCTTGTAACAGAGTGAGTGGACAGTTTGAAACATAAAAATCTAAGAACAAAGATAAATAAGAGTTTTTCCAAGATTTTTTTTGTTTACAAATATAAAAATCAGCCGAAAGGGTGTCAGAAGCATTTTTTGTGCTGTGCATTGCAAATGATTTTGTTGTTGCATTTCAGCTTAATCTTAAATTGCATTTCAAGTCCTAGCAATTTGAAGCTGAGGCATATCATTTTTTCCTTCTTTTGCCAAAGAATTTTTTTTTTTTTTAGTCCTTTATAAATGGCTTATGCCTAAATAAGTAATATTCGGTTACACAAAACTAGATGGAGAACAAATAAAAAAAATACAATTAATTAGTAGTAAATATTAAAATTAATTTTCAAAATTCTGAAGTATCGGGACTGATTTGTACCATTTTTGCTGAAATGACCGGTATATTATTATTATTATTAAAAATTATTCTAAACATGTTCACTTCAAAAATAAATTAATAAACTTATATCTCAATAATTAACTGAAAGTTTTACTTAAATTCTAAGGAACAAAATACACTTTCTAAAGATGCAAATTAACATCTTAAATACTGTCGAGTCTCAATAGCTCATAGTCCTAAGAGACCGGCTAAAAGCTTAGGGTTTTTGATAGTTTGAGTTACAAGCAGTTCCTACCATCTTTTCAGGAATTTGGAACCAAATGAAAACTTTGAAATAAAGGTGTATTTGAGTTTATAAAGCTTCTAGTTATCGAGACTAGATTGAATGTTATTGAGGGTCATGCTCAACATGTTCACGAGGAGATACGGAGCGGCATGTCAGACGTGAACTGATTCTAACAGCATAGAAATATCTTTTCTGAAAGGAAGGAATTACAAAAAGAAAGAACGAAACAAAGTGCAAGATTCAAAATTTCTCTATACACATTCAAACTCTCTTTCAAAAAAAAAAGCATGGTTAAGTTACGACGATTCATGGGGACAGATGTTCACATTATCTAGAAGAACACTTTCGCCAAAGTTAGATAGGTTATTTATTAAATGTTATTTTCAATTATAATAAAGCAATAATAGTGACTAAGTAAAAAATATCTAATCACAACATCATTGGGTGTTAATAAATCCAAATTTTTGTTAGTACAAAAACTAAAAATAAAAGAATTCAATAAATAAAATAATTTAAGAATTTATATTAAAAGCTACTGTGACTAATTTTTATGAACTAACAATATGGTCGTAAGTTTTTTTCAACCTTTTGTCGCTCATTAATTCTTGAAGGTTTGTATCTTTTTCTTTCTAAATATTTTAACTAAAATATTTTTGAAAGGCTGAAGACAATCATACTTATCTGGAAATTGTGAAAAATCAAATATGCAAAATGCTTCCATGTCCAGTACAAAGTCGGAGGAATAACATATAATTTTTGTTTAAGAAGCAAAAATTGGTAAAAAGGAAAGATGAAAAGTAGATATATCATCTGAAAGGTTTATCAAAAAAAATTTTTTTAACTGGGATTTTTGTAAAAAAGAAAACATTCAATTAGGTCCTCACATTATACCGGATAACCCTCACATCAATTCCAGATGTCTCCCACATCAATACCGGATACTTTGCCAGATATCCTGCAAAAATCTTCCGGATATACGTATCCGGGGATGTCAGCCGGATCGGATATCCGGAAGTACCGGATAATTAAAATATTAGCCGGATAGGCCGGATACCGGATAGTTACCGGATATCCGGTCCATCCCTAACTTTGATTACCCGTCAATTGTCATAAATTACGAAATAAGAGCTTTTCCAACTATGAAATTCGTAAAATTAGCTCGAGTTCCAACACTTGTGCTTGAAAACCTTAAAAAATATTTGATTGTTACTATAGTAAGGCTTGAATTCCATAGGAAGTAGTTGCATTGTGCGAATTCATCGATGAAATTTTCATCACATGTGCACTCAAAAAGAAACCCGTCGTGTGGCAATTGTTGCATTAACACGTGTTTCGGAAAAATTGCACGTTTTTTTGCATGCACCATTTTGAATGGTGGTGCAAGGCGAGTTTTACTGGTCTGGAACCAGTGGATTAGCAGCAATTTTGAGCTCAGTATACGCGTATATTTGGTTACTAAAAATTTGAAGTGGCAACCAAAGTTTTTGGGGTTAGTAGCCACTGGCTACCAAAGAAAAAAAACAGTCTACACCATTACTTCGGAGGCGTGGGGCAAGGTCGGATTGTTGAGATGATCAGTGCTCCACTATACAACCGCACCAATTGCGTCCATATATCGCCATGAGTAACTGCATTATGCTTGAAGTACAATTGCAGATGGGGTATTTTGTTTCACTATGAATTTTATTCTCAGTGAACAATCGTTCGCATCGCCTATTTCAATCTTTTACTTTGCGTGGTTAGCCACACTATTATTCGTCCGACCGACGTGTTTATCGGTCGGCTCTAGAAATTAGATCGGACCCATTGCACTCTGCACATGCGCCGGAGGTGATCGGTGCTCCATTATGTATCCGGTGGTCGGGTCTGTAACACCTGCCTTTTTTATAACATATAAGACATCACAAGAAAGATTTACAGCACAAAGAGAGGAAATAACTCAGGACATTAGCAAGAATCGAACCTACACCTCTTGCTTACGTGGAGAATACTATATTTCTAGACCAGAGAGGCCCCAAAAATTACCATTAAAATGTTTAAAACACATTTGGTAGCATAGAATATAGTTGGTGTGTCACAACACAAGGCTTAAACGCCATCATCAGGCATCAAGCAGTAAGTAACCGCCCCAAAGCAAAGGCTAAGGCAAAAACATGCAATATACCGCAAACTCGGCTATTTGCTATTTCAAACCATGGACAGCTGTTTCAAGCTTATTTTGCTCTCATCAGCATGGAATACGAAAATAGTCGAGTTGGAGGCAAAAATCCTCTTATGAAGCAAAGAGAGCCAAAAAAACTGGTAGCTAATGTGAAATTAGAATATCAAAGGCGAGTTGGCGGTATATTGCATGTTTTTGCCTTTGCCCTTGCTTAGAGTCGATTACTCACTGCTTTATACCTTGAGCTTTGCCAAAAAAATTTACAAGTTGTCCCGTACCAAGTGCGGTCGCTCGCTGGTATTCTAATTTCACATTAGCTACCAGTTTTTTTTTTGCTTTCTTTGCTTTATAAGGATTTTTGCCTCCAACTCGACTACTTTTATATTCCATGCTGATGAGAGCATAATAAGCTCGAAACAGCTGTTCATGGATCGAAATAGCCGAGTTGGCGGTATATTGCATGCCATCATCAGGGTTCGAAAATATCATTATACTTTTAAAAATGTACCATCTATTGATGATTCATTAATACATCAAATAAGTTTAGTGTCACTTTTTGATTATTTCAATCATGATTGAACATTATTAATATGATTAATATAACTTTTACAATGAAAATATAGTAGTTTAAAAAAGAAATATCGAAAATATCATGATATTTTCAAAATAAATCTTGTATATACCGTGATATACACTGCTCGACATTGAAAATGCAACACCAAGAAGGAGTGGTCAGAAATTGATGAAATTTGGTAAGAAGACAGAGACAGCATGGAACAATAAGTGATACTTATTTCAAAATAAATAAGCAAAATTTAGAGCGAGGAAGGCGTCGGCTCAGTAAGAAGTAGGACCACCGCGGACAGCGATGCACGAAGAAACACGTCCAGGCATGGAGTCAATAAGCCTGCGGATGGTTGTCCTGAGGGATGGCACTCCATTCCCTTTCAACCATTTGCCACAGTACATCCTCTGAACGAGCCAGTGACAGGTTCTGCAAATGGCGTCCAATCACGTCCCACACATGTTCGATTGGTGACAAGTCAGGAGAGTATGGTGGCCAGGAAAGCATCTGTACACCTCGGAGAGCATGTTGGCTGATTCGAGCACTGTGAGGCCGGCGTTATCCTGTTGAAAAATTGCATTTGGCAGACCCTAAAGGTAGGGGATTGCCATTGGCCGCAGTACATTATCTACATATCGTTGGGCCGTCATAGTGCCCCGAATACGAACTAGAGGTGATATGGAATTGTATGCAATAGCGCCCCAAACCATTATCATACATGTGATTACTTTCGAAACAATTTGGCTGAAAATATTTGACATGTTGTGACTGGTTGGTTCGACGGGCAAAAGTGCTACTAAACCGGGAAAAAGGGTTATTTAGTAAAAACATTTCACATATTTTTTTGTCTTTAACTTTCATCACTATGGTTTCTCTAACTCTGTTTTATTTTATTTTACACTTTTTTAAGTTGAAACTTCTAAACAAAACCCAGCAAGAGTGAAGAATGTTCTCTTTAAAAAGCTGGGTAGATCGCCCTCGCCTCCCATGATCTTCGTCTAGAGATCGTGGAAATTTTAGAGTGGATGGGAAATTTTTCCAGGCAGATTGGTAGAAGGGCGGAACTATGTTTTTCCAATCAAATTGGCTGATTTCCGCCAATTGGCTGAAGAATCACATGTATGATTATGCCACGTTGTCACTCTGTGGGGCATTCCACAGTTACTGCCGGATTCGATCTTTCTCCACGTCGACGCCACACACGTATGCGATGACTATCGCTGGACAAACAGATGCGGGATTCATCTGAGAACACTACGGTTTGCCATTCTGCCATCCACGTCGCTCTGGTCCGGCACCATTCCAAACGTTGGAGTCTGTGCTGTGAGGTCAATGGCAGTCTTCTTAGTGGGCGCCGTGATTGCAGGCCACGTGCAACCAGTCGACGGGAAATGGTTCTGGTCGACACAGGAACATCCAGGGTACCTTGCACGTGCTGCAGAATCGACGTACAAGTGACTTGCGGGTCCGCCACAGCTTGTCGGTGAATCCGTCAATCCAAGCGGTCTGACGTCACTCTGGCTAAACCTGCACCCCTCAATGTGGCTACATTTCCTCTTTCCAACCATCTCCGACACAGCCGATGCACAGTGCTTTCATCCATGTGGGTATCAGCTGCAATTTGACGTATGGACCAACCTCCCCTTCTCAGTCCGATCACCATACCCCTTGTAAAGTCGTCGATATGCTGGAAGTGTCTTCGTTGAGGACGGCGTGGCATTTCCTCCTATCACACGTATCCTTCGAGACAAAAACCAAATTTCTCCGATAATTAGTCTGGCAGAAAAACCAACATGAACATAGCCTACTTTTTAACTTCATTCTCTTATATCTTACTTCACGTGCGTCGGAGAGCTGCGCATTTCATATCATTTGCATAACTCAGTGACATGCGTCTACGGTAAAATTTGCATGAATTTCTGACCACTCATTCTTGGTGTTGCATTTTCAATGTCGAGCAGTGTATATCGGTGAACCCTGGCTATCATATATGCAGTCAGTATCTCATTTGTTGAGCCCTTTATAGATAGGAGTATGATGCTCGGATTACTGTCAAGGGGATCTGAGAAATTTGGGTAGGATTCTACACTGTATACATACAAAAGACTGACCAAAATTAAACAAAATGCTGTTATGTCTCTTACTGAGATTTTCTAAATAAAAAAACAAAAAACCATAGGATTTGCAATCGACATACGATTGGCACTAAATTGGATATTGAAAGTGTTTGCATATTTGTCTATGCTGGATAACCTCTCCCCCCCCCCCCCCAGAGATAATGTATCAAAGCTTTAGAACACATTCCTCCAAAATGCGAAAAAAAAAACGATTTTAAAATACATCCACCACCCTAAAAATTAAACTGATAGTCTTGATATGAACTCCCCGTGACACGGTCTTCTTCCAAATTAATGCATCTGGGGGGTGCTGGTTTGGAGTTGCTTGGCTCCTGATCTTCAACAAAATGCCAAGCTCTACTCAAAGCCCAATTAAAACTTGTTAAACCACATGTAGCTATAGGTAAAAGGATCCTAGAACGTGCAGTTTATATATCACTGAATATGATTGGAAAGAAAATGGATGGCGTTTACTAGGGATGGACCGCATATCCGGCAACTATCCGGTATCCGGCCTATCCGGCTGATATTTTAAGTATCCGGTATCTCCGATCCGGCTGACGGCCCCGGATATGGATATCCAGAAGATTTTTGCAGGATATCCGGCAAAGTATCCGGTATTGATGTGGGAGATATCCGGAATTGATGTGAGGGTTATCCAGTATGATTTTTAGATGATGTAATTACTTTTGATCTTTCTTTTTTACCAATTTTTGCTTCTAAAACAAAATTTATATGTTATTCCTCCGACTTTGTACTGGACATGGAAGCTTTCTGGATATTTGGTTTTGCACAATTTCTAGATAAAGTATGATTGTCATCAGCTTTTCAAAAATATTTTAGTTAAAATATTTAGACAGAAAAAGCTACAAACCTTCAGGGATTAATGTGCGACAAAAGGTTGAAAAAACTTACGATCATATCGTTAGTTCATAAAAATTAATCGCAGTAGCTTTTAATATAAATTCTCAAATTATTTTATTTATTGAATTCTTTTATTTTTAGTTTTCGTACTTCTAACAACAATTGCGATCTATTAAACACAATGATGTTGTAATTAGATATTTTTTACTTCACCACTATTACTGCTTTATTATAATTGAAAATAACACACAATCTAACATTGGCGCCTATCTAACATTGGCGAAAGTGTTCTTCTAGATAATGTGAACATCTATCTCCATGAATCGTTGCAACTTAGCTATGCTATTTTTTTTTTGAAAGAGATTTTGAATGTATGTAAAAAAAAAATTTGAATCTTGCACTTTGTTTCATTTTTTCTTTTTGTAATCGTTTCCTTTCAGAACAGATATTTCTTTGCTATTAGAATCTGTTCACGTCTGTCACGCTGCTCCGTAACTCCTCGGGATCATATTGAGCATGATGCTCAATAACATTCAATAGAGTCTCGATAACTCGAAGCTTTATAAATTCAAATATATTTATTTCAAAGTTTTCATTCGGTCCCAAATTTTTGAAAAGACTGTAGGAACTGCTTGTAACTCGAACTATCAATAAATGTAAGCTTTTAGCCGGTCCCTTGGGACTATGAGCTATTGAGACTCGACTGTATTTAAGATGTTAATTTGTCCCTTTAGAAAGTATACTTTGTTTTTTGAAATTTAAGTAAAACTTTAAGTTAATTATTTAGATATAAATTTATTAATTTATTTTTTAAAGTGAACATGTTTAGAATAATTTTTAATAATAATAATAATATACCGGTCATTTCAGCAAAAATGGTACAAATCAGTCCCGATACTTCAGAATTTTGAAAATTAATTTTAATATTTACCACTAATTAATTGTATTTTTTTATTTGTTCTCCATCTAGTTTTGTGTAACCGAATATTACTTATTTAGGCATAAGCCATTTATAAAGGACTAAAAAAAAAATTCTTTGGCAAAAGAAGGAAAAAATGATCTGCGCCCCAGCTTCAAATTGCTAGGACTTTAAATGCAATATAAGATTAAGCTGAAACGCAACAACAAAATCATTTGCAATGTACAGCACAAAAAATGCTTCTGACACCCTTTCTGCTGATTTTTATGTATGTAAACAAAAAAATCCTGGAAAAACTTATTTATCTTTGTTCCTAGATTTTTTATGTTTCAAACTGTCCACTCTGTTACAAGCCTTTCAGAAATAAAATAAACAATTGCATTCAATATGATATTTTTTTAAAGAAGTACAAGTAATGTATGTATCTGCTGTGATTACTTTGATATATTGAATTATATAGTATAAGCCTAAAATTCTTTGCTGATGATAATTAATTGCACTTTGGGATGTCCAATCTGTTACAGTCGCATTAATGGTGCAAAAAATATTTTTTCTTGAAATTGCAGACAGAATTAGTTTTAGGATGTTTAGTCCATTTTATGCTTGTTCTGTAATTAACTTTTCTTTACGATTAGAAACATATTTTTCAATCCTTATTTGTCTCCTCTGTTACACAAAGTGGTCAAACTATCCAAAATACTTAATGAATAACTCATATACAAGCCATTTACACTTTATTATGCACAAATAAACAGAGAATAATTTTTAAAACAACGATTAGTTGGCGAAAATTACTTCATTTGATAAACTTAACTCGACAATTTCAGACATGATTTGTACCATTTTGGCTGGAATAACCCATAAATATAACATTTGCATCTAAGAATGTATCTTTTTTTTTCAAAATGAAGTTGAATTTTGAGGTGATTGTTTAAAAATTAGTTTATTAATATGTTTTTAAAAAAGTCAATGTGTTTAGCATGATTCCTAATGTATTTAAAATGATAATTTGCTATTTTTAAGAATGTGTATCTTAATTTTTTGGAACTAAAGTAAAATTTCAAGTTGATTATTTAAGTATGTTTACTCATTTGTTTTTTAAAAAGTGAACAACTTTAGCATCTTAAAAATATATTTAAGCTGCTGATTTGAATCAGCAGAAAATATGTGTACCTTTGTTTTTTGGAGTTAGATAAAATTTTTAATCGATTATTTGAGTATAAGTTTATTATTATTATTTTTTACCACATTGGTTCTGTTTTAATATTTTCTTCTTTAACTTGTATGTTAGAAAAATTACATGCGTATTATTCTTAAAAAGAAGAATTTCAAAGCAAAATTTTGCTTTATATTATTGCAAAATTAGAAATAAGAAAATGTGTTACTTTGTAATAAAGTTTAAATTCCTAAAATTCTAATAAAATATGTATTAATTTGAAAAAAAAAAAAAAAACTTTTCTGAGCATTTTTTTTTCTTTCTTTTTTTGTAAATCAATTATCATGTATATAATTATTGGTGAAATATTTAATAACTGTACCATTGATGTAGAAACTTATTGAAATGATATTGAAACTGAAAAGCTTTAAATTTAAACTAAGAATAATTAAAAGTTTAAACTTTGAGTACATACAGAAATATTTAATTCTATCTTTTAAAGTTTTGTCTCTTTTGATAAAAATACATAATTTAGAAAGAAATCACAATATGCTAGTGTTTCATTTCATATGTAGCGATACTCCTGTACAATAAAATAGAGGCTTTAAAAATTAATTTGAATGTAATTAACATGTTCTTAAAGAAATGATGCAAAAAACAACTTCCATATATTGTTTTGAAGCTGCATTACATAAAAATAAGCGAACATGCAATGTAATTGTAATGCCGGATATCCGGTATCCGCTTGTGTTGAGCCACCGGATATCCGATATCCGGCAAAATCACTATCCTGTCCATCCCTAGCGTTTACAATTGTATCAAACAGAAATATTTCAGTCAGGAATGCATAGCAGGGCATGGCACAGGCTGTATTAGTAATACTTTTGTGTGTAGGGGGGAGGGGTGCGGGTGTTACAGGAATTTTTCTCATTTTTTATAGAAGGAGGGCATTGTTCTTCAGTGGCTAAATAGTTTTTTTCTGCGGGGGGGGGGGAGCGGTTTTTCCTGGAGGAGGTCATCACTGTGCTGGAATTATTATTCAGAAATTACATTATGAAAATCAGATAAAATGGTGAACAAAACGCGAAGGGTATAAATAAAACGAGGGTTGTCGCTGTTCCTGGAAGGTATTTCAGGGGCAGACTGAGACTTGGACAGACCAAGCGCTAATCAAATAAAAAGGTGAGCATAATGCAAAGGGTAAAACAAAAAATGAAAGCATAAAGCCATTAATTTGATTGACTAACGCATTACAAGTAAAATTCAACCACAAAATTTCAATAAAGTATATGTGAAAAAAACATCACTCACTTCGTTTTTCTTTGCCCAGTACAATTATTTTTGCCACTGCATTCTCTTCCACCATGAACACAAGAAAACCTTATTTTGTAGTAAACTAAAGATGGGTCGGCATTTTCACAACGTGGTGGTTTCAAAAATGAACTTTCTGCTCCTGCGAATAATTTTCAACCTTGTCTTGTAAGTCTGCATAGGAAGAAAACTTTAAGAAAACTTTTCCCTGCATAAATAGACATATTTAATCTTCACACTAGCCCGGACGGACGAGGGACGAACGAAAAACAGCCCGGACACGGAGTGACGTCACCCGGGCCGGGGAAAATGGTTGTCAATTCAAGTGCTTCCACTCGGGGCCGTCGCGAATCAAGCCGGGTTCACACTAGCCCCGGACGGACAGAAAACGGCCCGGAAAAACGGTGGCGTCTCCTCGTTGCCATGGAGATGGTCCGGGGGAAACGGTACCGGGCACTATTCAACTGGTTGAATAATGCACGGGCCCGGGTGAAACGGATGCTTTTATTTGGCCAATCACAGTCTAGCATGTAAAGATCGCTTCGGTAAGTAATGGAGGCCAATGTTTATCTCGTTCTTAGGTAGGTTAGTGCAAAAGTTGTCTCTTGATCATGTTGTAATATTAATTATTTTCAGTGAAAATTCAAACATATACAATTTGAAGAAAAAGTTTGATCTAGTGTAATCGAATATTCAAACGACAAGAACAATAAAATATGAAACGAATGTAAAACTTGTACATGTTTTGCCACTTGCTTCGTTAGCATTTTCAGAATTTCGCTCTTGTTCTATATTTTAAGTGTCGGTGGTCATTTTTCAAAAAAGATATTTTTCTGAAGTACTGAGCTATTTTTTGTATCATATGGAACCTGACAGCAATTAAATATAGTCAACACATCATCTTCAAGCTTCTCTACATCTGAATTTATATAATACCGAATATATATATGTATATTTTAGAAGGAAGATGGTGGAAAAATGAAAAAAAGGGAACAGTTCCCGATGGCTACTCTTTTCAATTGACTAGAGTTTCTTCTAGCTTTAGATTAGATTAGCTTTCAGGACTCCCTTAAAAGAAGACAATGCTGGTATAAATATGATGTATTCAGGTAAGTTGCTGTACATTTATTTACATTCGATATAGTAAGTTTCCATCACGTCATATTTTGAATTTAAATGTGTTAAAATTCTAAGGATAAAAGTTCTTGCTCTTTTATAGCTTTATGAACACTGAATGTTTCTTATTATCTTTGTTCTTCACTACTTGTGATTAACAAGAAGTAAGGTTGGAGAGTTCCTGACTTGAGTTCAGCAATGAACTTCAAATGGTTGGTGACAAAATGTATAAAATGTAACAAACAGAATCCTGGTAGTCAAAATAGCAAGATTTGTTTCATTTTATGAGAAAGGCTGCAGTCTGTTTCTTCATTGTGAGAGAAAACCCTAAAATTTTTAAAGAAAAAAAATCTCGAATTTTTGTGAACAAAGTGTTTTACCATATTTTTCGAGAGGTAATACAAGGTACCATGTACTTGCAGTTTTTAATTTCGCATCTTGTTTTTTTAAGTATTTCCCAGTGTCAAATCTGTGCAAAAACTGCTGAAAAAAATTCAGCTATTTTGAGTTTTTTGTTTCCATAATGTTTTTCTGTTAGATGAAATCGAGAAAAAACTCATTGTCCCCCCTCCCGCTCTGGAAAATTCTGAAATGACGTGACTGCATGTAATGATTTTACGTATGTATGACAAAATTTGTTGAAGTCGTTTGCTAAGAAATTTGATAACAACTAAATTCTTTCACTGAATTTCCTTTTTATGCCGTAATGAGTGAGCGCATATTACATGTGCATGTTGTCAAATTATGAGAGGATATTGGCAAAAAAAAGGCAGATTTGATAGTGTAACTTTTTCTCGTCTATTCACAAGATTTTCTGTTTTTTTCTTTGGTGGCAGGAATTTATTAGCAAAAAAAAACAGAATTATGTCCCATAACTTGTGAACTAATATTTAAAATGGACATAATTAAAAATTTACTTAATACTTTTAATAGTATAATGGAAAAAGGAATTAATGAGGATGCCATTGCCTCAAGTAGGCAATGGCATAGTAAAGGAAAAATTTGGAAAGGCAGGGGTGATAAGGCTAGTTTTAGCTCTTTTTTATTGTCAAAAAAGGAAAGTATCTGAGTTTTGAAGGAGGATAGTTCTCTAAATCCCCTCTCTCCCTAGATTTGATCCCTGACAGTAAATGTCAAAAAAAAAAAAAAAAAAAAAAGAAATATTTCTTTAGAAAGTTGCTTTTTTTTTTTTAATTTAAATTTCAGCACATGAATAACAAATTAAAAGTCTTTTATAAGAGGGTACGGAATGTGTTATCTGAAACTCTTTTAAACTCTAGGGGGAAAACTTGATCTGTTGTATATTGTCTACATATGTGTAATGAGTTGAAGATAAATTCTACTTCCGTGAATTCTTTTCGGGGCCCCCAGAGTCGTGGAGGCCCTTAGCATTTGCGACATGCTAAATCTGCTGCTGTCTGATCTCCCTTCGAGTGCCTTCAATCCAGAGCATTTTTTAACATAGGGACTAGGCGACACTAATGTCGCCTAGTGAAGAAAATTTGTCGCCTAGGAAATGCAAAACAGAGTCACTGGGCGACATTGTAAAATCCAACATTTGGTCACTCCTAGTTTTTGTAAACGGAATTCTTTCTTTCTCTTTTTTCCCCTTCCTAAAAGCCTCCACCGATTCTCTTACAGCCTCCAACAAAACCTCTTCCTTTTTTTCTGCCCATTGATATTGGTAAACAGCATAAGCGTAGCGTCAGGGGGGGGGCACAGGGGGGCACATGCCCCCCCAACTTGTTGGACACTTGTTCTTAAGAACATGAAATTTTATGAAATCAGAAGGAAATTAATCGTCGGAATATCATTTGCATTTATTTTCCTTCATTTTATCTTTGAATTATTACCCACATGTATGTGGGTGAAGGGAAGGGGGGGGGCACAGAGGAATTCCGGTTTTTCGTCGAAATTTACAGTGTTTGGCACCAAATTTTTCCCGAAATTGGGGGACGAAAATCATCAGAAAGATTATTTCCATTTATGAGCCAAAACTATTGTCTGAAAGATTTTTTCTTTTGCCTAAAACAGTCCTTAGAATTGCTAGTATTGTTTAATGTAAGGCCTCTGGTGATGTTTTGTCCCCTCCCCCGTCCAATTTCTAGGGGTCACATTTTATTGTAACCTCCTCCGAGTGTATGGCATTACTAAAATAATAATTTGGAGAATTATAAAAGCATAAAATCATACTATTTTGTTTGCTTCTTTTCAAGGCGTATTTTTTTTAGTTCGATGTAACTACTAACTATGCTAAAAAATAATTTTAATTTGAAAATATTATTTTCACGAAATCTGTCTCATTGTAAGAGGGAGAGGGAAGGAAGGAGAGAGAGAGAGATGAAAAAAAGATGTATGATCCCTTTCTTTTATCTCACTGCCCATGTAATGCAATGAAAAAAAAAAAAAACCAATTTATTCAACGATGGGATTTACTGTATAGAATTTAATTATCTTTCTTCACAAATCAAAAATCTAAATTTTTTATTTGTTCCTTTCAAGCATTTGTTATTCATAATCATATCAGAAAAAAAAATAAGTGCTAAATGCACGAAAGTAACAAGAAAAGTCTTACAGTGAATGATGCAACAAAATACACCATTTATTCTTGTCTAAAAACTGCTTTTCATTACGTAATTTGTGTAGAAGTAGATAATCTGAATGCATAAGTCTTGTCTCAAATTGATTTATAAACTTCTTACTTAAATACTATGGCAAGTAAGAATATTTAGGCTTATATTTATAATTGTTTTCGGTACAGATTTTTTTTTTTTTTTTTTTTCAGAACTCATTTTCGAATCTTTTCAAGTTGTATCATTGTAATATGACAATTTTCCTAGCTGATAATTTGCAAAAATGTCATACATATAATTATTTTAACTGATATATTGCTGCATTCTTTTTTTAAAAGCAAACAATTTAAATTTATATACTTGTTTACTATTGTTTTGCTTTAATTGTGTTTTTATAATTTTAATGAGTGCGTTTTGAATGACAATTTTTTCCCCCTGTGTCTCTTTTTTTTTGAGTAAGTGATATATTTCTTCATTTCTTCCCATATTGGATATCGAGCTTGGTCACTAGGGTCAAAGGTAGTGTTCCTAACCGCTAAATCACATGAGATTGTTAAATAAAAATAACTTTATGAAATGCTTCATTTCAGAAATTTTTCATGTATAGTATTTTTCCCTCCTCTCTCATGCTTCAATTACTAATCGATTATCGTCAACGATTTGTCAAAACGCAAACCGATCTAATTTAGATCGAACGATTAACTATTAAAGGGTGTTTGTTTGCCTCTTTTTTCTCATATTTTTGTCATCTCAATTACTTCATATAAGGCCTCAAAATGCTGAATTTTGTATCTATTTTTTAAAATTTCTCCCGGGGGAGAATCCCCCGGACCCCCGTCATATTGGGAATATTCTACTCTACACTCCACTTAAAAAGGAGGTAATTGCATCATTCTTCTGAAACCCATTCCATTACTAGGTCAATTCAAAAAAAAAAGAAAAAGACAGCGAGGACATCAAAAAGAGAGAAAAGGCATATGGGGGGGGGGGTCCGCGAAAAAGACACACTAAGTAAACAAATGGTCGGTTTTGCTACCGCAATTTTCTTAAAAACAAAAGGGGCTTGATGGGGGGACGTAACGGGGCTACGGGCCTAGTAGAATCTAAATCCGCCCTGGTTACTGAGGGGGAAAAAATGGATTAATGGTGTGTGCAATTTATTGGAAAAGTAAGAACGAATTTTCCTCCAACGAATAATCCAAGGTGGAAAAAGGGGGGGGGGGGGCGCAAAATCTTTTTGGAGTGTAAGCGGAGCAAAGGCTCCGCCTACACTCCAAAAATTCTAGACCTGTGCCCCCCCCAAAACTTTTGGTCACGCTACGCCTATGGTAAACAGAAAGAGGTGAGGTGACTCCTTCCCATTAAAAACAAGCTTCGGATTCTTTTAGCGTGCAATATGATCTCTAGGAATGAAATTTACATTTTTCTCAATTCCTGTGCAGTTTTTTTTTTTTTTTTGTACTTTTTGCAAAAAAATGCAAGAAAAGAGTAACACATGTACATTCCTTTAATTTATCCCGCCAGAAAAGAAAAAAAGTTTTATTTTTGTTACGTCTTTTTAGATTGAATATAATTTTACAAATATTGGGTAAAATATTCCATTTTTTTTTAAAAATATTATTTAAAATTTTTAAAATAATTTTTTTTTGTAAAATTTTATATCTATTTTGGGTTTTTCCTCCTCCCCTCCCCCAGACACATTTAATGACAGACAACCGCCCCGTGTCGCCCAGTGAAAAATCCTTAAAAAATGCTCTGCTTCAATCTATTTCTAACTTTGA
Organism: Uloborus plumipes; assembly: GCA_038373865.1. Taxonomy (NCBI): domain Eukaryota; kingdom Metazoa; phylum Arthropoda; class Arachnida; order Araneae; family Uloboridae; genus Uloborus; species Uloborus plumipes. Next base: position 23,043 of record JAXGGA010015648.1, read on the forward strand.
AGAAAAATCTCGGCGGAATGCGAGTGTTGTCTCCAAATGTTGTGATCAATGCAATGCTGATGTCAAACAAGCTGTGAAATATTTCTTCCGCATGCGAATAGTTGAGTTTTTCCTGGATTGCTCTGCGAAGCTTGTCAAGCAGTATGACAAATGCATCAATATCTTTTGTACTTATATGAAAAAATAAAGTTATGTTTTATCTATAACTCATTCTATTTTTTAACTTTCATTCATAACTCTGAGCACAATCAACCGGAGAAACAAATTTTCCTGACTTTCTTTTGTACAAAAGCACTTTTTAGGGTTTTGGTTTTGGGGTCAGTGTTAAGCCTACAATGTTTGTTTTTCTCACTAATTCCCAAATTACATTTATTAACCTAAACATATGAAGCATTTTCATTCATTGTTAGTTGTTGAAAGCACTGAGCAGAAATTTCGGTAATAAAAAAGATTATTTTTTAGCATGAAAGTGTATCGATTATTTTGTACAGTTTGTTACTGCAACAGCATAGATTTTATCATTTGCAATAAAGTTGCTTGTAACATCGAGTATTAATAGCTCGAAGCCCTCAAGAGCCGCCTAAAAGCTTTGAGTTATAGGAAGTTCCCGCAGCTTTCTCGAATGTTTAGGACCCAAAAAAGGAAATAAAGGAATGTTCAAGTTATCAAGACTGAACTGCATACAATTAGGTCAAAACTATACAATATAAGTCAATTGTTCGTAAAATCAAATATTTTGCTTGGAAGAAAATTTATTATTGTTAAATCTTGCTATCTGGAGTAGTTTTCAGTAATAAATCAAATTTATATTTTATCAGAAATTCATTTTGCTATAAACTCAAATACATTTTAAAGTAAGTCAAGTGAAACTACTGTATCAAAAATCACCATGAGCAAAGCTTGACTATTTATTTTTGAAACCACTCTCTGTTAAAAAAAAATAAGCATTCTCTTATTCTTTAATTTCACTTTGGAGATCATCGTACCATCGGTTTTGAATCATTTACGGACATAATTTGACGAAATTTTTGCTATATATTTTACCGAGTCAAATGCTTTTTCTATTTGCTTGCTCTTATTAATCCTGAAATTTAAATCGTTTAATATATCTTCGGAAATGCAGAAATATTGCCATGTGTAAAATCCCATTAAGCTGCAGTTTTTTGCATTTATACGAATATCATAAAAATATCATTAGTTCATGTTAGCTACATATTGATAACGCTGTCTGCTTAAGAAGTTGATGTCTAAATACAGCACCGATAGGCCGACAGTAAGCGATTTGATTGGTTACAAAGTTTCTGCCCGTGACAGATTTTCTGCAGTGTGAATTGACAACCGTTTTTCCCGGCCCGGGTGACGTCACTCCGTGTCCGGGCCGTTTTCCGTCCGTCCGGGGCCAGTGTGAACCTGGCTTCATAGTAACTTTTTCTTTCCCGGGCCGCACACTGGCTTTAGTGACGTCACACATTGAGTCCTTCCTCCGCGCTCCGCGTTAGATCGAAAGCACGCTTTCGCCCAACCTTTCGCTTAAAAATGGGAATTTATTGTACAATAGGGCAGTAGCAGCCACGTGCTTTTTGCATAGCAACGGAGCCTGGGAACCGTTCCTGGTGGACAAGCAACTACATGTTTACCGTATGTATAGCATGGTATTGCGAGTGCGCAGTTGTTTTTCTAGCCTTTTTTAATTGTAAAATGTGTTTTTAGTCTTGTGAAAGCCTTCATAACGAAGTAAAAAGAAGATACATTGGTAAAATCGATATTATTAACAAATTGGATTCGGTATTTATTAAGTAAAAATAAATTTTAAACTGATGCGTTTTTAACTTGCCGCACAAATACAAAAAAAGAAAAAGAAGGATCGATAACTGCACAGTTTATGAACATTTAATGCATTAAGAACAATCAAATCCTATCAAAACAAGCATATTAGCAGACAGTTTGTTGTTATTCTACTCAGTGGTTAAAAACACGGAAAGTTCAAGAAATAATACTTTTTTTAAATGATGATGCGTTGAAAATGAAGCATCAGTATGAAGAACAAACAAAACAAGCCAAAACTGAAAAAAGAACGGGCCAAAATAACAGTCAAATGTACAAGAAAAAAGTGCAGAGCAAATCCTCGGAAAGAAAAGCAGACGACGTTTCGAGTCATGGATTCGAGTATGAAGGGCAGTAGCAGATGACGTCATCTTGGGAGACAAACAAACTCCGCGTGCTGCTGACAACTAAACATACTTGAAACGTCGTCTGCTTTTCTTACCGATGAATCTTTTTTCTTGTAAATTTGACTGCTATTTTGGCCCGTTCTTTTTTCAAATAGGCGTGTTTTGTTTGTATTTCATACTGATTTTTCATTTTCAACTCATCAATCATTTAAGAAAATATGTTTTTTACTAAACTCTCCGTGTTTTTAACCACTGAGTAGAATAACAAAAAAAATGTTAGCTAATATGCTTGTTTTGATAGGATTTGATTGTTCTTAATGCATTAAATATTCATAAACTGTGGATCTATAGTTCCTTCCTTTTTATTTTTTTGTATTTGCACGGCAAGTTAGACGCGCATCAGTTTAAAATTCATTTTTGCTTAATAAATAAACATCTAAATCGTTAATTATCTTGATCTTATCAATGTATCTTCCTTTTGCTTCGTTATGAAGGCTTTTACAACACTCGGAATTCATTTTACACTTTAAAAAAGACTAAAAAAACAACTGCGCACTCGCAATACCATACTACACATACGGTAAACATGGAGTTGCTTGTCCTCCAGGAACGGTTGCTAGGTTCCGTTGCTATGCAAAAAGCACGTGGCTGCTACTGCCCTATACACATGTTAAAACATGTATATTTTTTGCTGGCTTACATATTAGCCGAATCAATGTGGAATGTATAATAATTATCACATTGAAAAATAAGAATAATAAGTAAAAATACTTAAAATATAAAGTTTGCAAGTTTCGCGCTTTCCAAATCATGTTCTTTTTTTTTTTTTTTTTTGAAAACTTAAAAAATATTATTGACACCTACCCAATCCGAAGTAAAATTTTTAGGCATAAGATTTTTTCAAACAAATCTACATATATTAAAATGGGTGAATTTTTGTATGTTTGTTCCTTATACAAATCCACAGTTTTCGTCGGATTTTCATCAAACTTGGCACAGAGGTTTTTTGATGCACTAGAATTCACATAGGCGAGGTTTTGAAATTTTTTAAAAATCCGAAAAAGCTCATAATTCAAATTTTTTGTCTAAAAAAGGCCATTTCTTTCAATTTTGAGTTTTTAGAGTAATAGAGATCAGCCTTTAAGCACACAAATTGATAAACTTTAACACATTTAATATATGAGTATTTTCCAACAAAGATTACGATTAACAATGAATTATCAATTTAAAGCTCACTATTTCATTTTAGTATGAAATAAGTTAAACATAATGCAATACCGGGCAACGCCGGGTAATAAGCTAGTATCAAATAAATAAATGAGGAAGAAATAAACCTTTAGTTAATTTAATATCTTACTGTTATAACATATTTTCATAGTAAAGATCTATTAAGCTTTTTGCGACTTGAAACAGAGGAGATATGAAAATAATGGACGAAAGAAACCCACCACACATTATTTTTAAAAAATTATTACTGCACATAGAGCAGAATTATGTGGGAATCATAGGCGGCTGGTGAACCAAAAAAGTGGGGGGGGGGGTCAAGAAAAATACGGGAGAGAGGATCGAAAAATATGTGGGGAGGGGGGAGTTAGGATGCAGCACCTTTGAAAGGTTTTTTATGTCATAATTTGGCTATAATATTGGATTTTATCATTGCTGATTAATTGACTTCTAAAAAATGCAGAATATGGCCTCAAAAATCAACCAGGGAGGTTGATTTTCATCCAGTCTTACGAAATAACATTAAACAAGTCCTATTTTTGGAATTTTCTGCTTTATTTTGGTGCAATTAATCTATCTACTATGTAAAAATTTTTTTCACTCGATCAATACTTTTTAACCGCGAAAAGTGAGGGGGGCAATCGCCCCCTTGCCACCCTGGATGAGCCGCCTATGGTGGGAATGAATTTGTTGCATTGTGATAAGCTAAGGATAGTGAAAAATTGGGACTTTGACTGCCTTGAAAGCCCTAACAATATTTTTTTTAACCCAGCAGGAGAGATAATCCGTCACTCTCCTCATTGAAAGCTGAAGAAGACATCATTTTAAAATTTTATGATGGTTTTATGGCAGGAAGACGCTATTTAAGTAAATGCATCGCTTTTTAATGCTGCTTTCAAGGGGCTTTGTTCGCAGAATCCTTCTTCTAGTGGGATGATTAGGTAAGATATACAGCAAGTATTGGTCAAAATACATTTCCACCATTTACTACGCCCCTTCCCCCTTTTCCTTTACGTGTCCATTCTTCCCACCCATCTTTATTTCTGCATTTGGTTAGTCTTTTTTCTTTTTACTTTACAGAAGTTGACTTAATTCCCCACTTTTTTCTGGAGAAAAATACAAACTTGTTCAATAGTTCGTTAGTGTAGCGTCCGTATAATCTGGCCCCCGGGACACTAGTCCCTTCCGCCCCAAATTTAGATACGTCCCTGATGAATAACATGAAGAAAAAAATTTTTTACAAGCACCCATCAACAATGCGAATGTCCGATTTGTCTTGTAAGACGCTCCAATCTTTCGACTCAATGAATGACGTCACGAGCTCCCCCAATCTCACAGTGTTAGGCCCGGGGAGAAATAAAAAGAGTAGAGTAGAGGAGAGAATCACAACGGCCCCACTCTCCCACGGAATAGCGTGGCTACGGATCAGTGGGCGGAGTGTTGCTCCGCGTTGAGAAGTAGTTCTCGTTGATTTAGCGGTTTAAACGAGTATAAATTGAAAAATACTGCAAGAAAATAGAAAATTTGTGTGTTCAAGACACATATTTGTAGTTTTTCTGAGTTAAATACGTTTGATTTGGAAGTATTTGATTACGAAAGGAAAATTAAACCGCCGAAACCCTTGGCGAGGAATTGTGTCTTCAAGGTTAAAGTTGGCAGACTTCCTCCGCGTAAACTGGCAAACCCCACGGCCCACAAGTTTCTCCCCTCTTCGATCTCGTAAATTGCCAGAGGAAAAACATATGTTTGTCAACTAGTACCTTGAATGAGCATTATCATTTAATTACGGTTAGTTTATTTCCACATAATTAAATACATTTTTGAAGCAGCTTCCGTCATAAGGAGAAAATGCATGAAATGTGAACACGAATTTTCAATTATTGAAAGATTCATTACTTAATAATTTTAAATAGCTTGCGTTTTTCACGTAATAAACCCTAACATCAGGAAATTTTTTTAAGAAAAATCAATAAAACCTGAATTCTGTTTGAATATAACCAATATTTGTTACGTGAAAAGGTGCATCACAAATACTTGTTACAGCAAAATGGTCTTTTTGGATAGTTTGAAAAAATTAGGGAAAAAAAATGATGATCTTACACACATGTGCATATTCATATATATTGTGAACTTCGTCAATGAACTGCTACATGAAGGAATTTTCTAACATTTCGCATTGGAGATACTGCTACA
>JAXGGA010015649.1:0-28628 GCA_038373865.1 Uloborus plumipes
AAAATAAATAACAACTCTCATTTAGTGATTTCTTATCAATTAAAAGGAAAAATAAGTTTCGTTGCAACGAAACTGCCTACTAAGAGCGGATCATCTTTCTTCAAAGTTTCTTTTTTCTTAAGAAAGTAGAGGAGAGAAGGAGAAATCATAGAAGTGGGGCACATCTCACAATTTTGGTTTAACTTCCCTAATTTAAACTTACCAAGAGAGCAGTTGCAAAATCCTGGTTGAATGTTTATTTAGTCTAGGTAAAAAACATACAGAAGCAGTAAAATACAAAAATAAACGAAAGTTTACTTGCATTTTTAAGCATTGTAACTAACATCCTTTTCATGAGAATGTATAGTATGCACACGGGGAAAGACAGGGGTGAGATTTGTAAAAAGTAAATGTAACGAATATTGTATTTTGATTAGGCAAGAAAGAAAAAAAAAACTGGATGGGAAATTATATGAGTGAATAAGTGTTTTGATAAATAGAATACTTTTTAAATAAGTACAGTAAAAAATACACCGTAAAAAATGAATGCTGTTTTTAGAGTATAATACAGCTAATTGTATAGTAATAAACTGTAAAATTACAAATTTTACGGTAATAAACTCTGTTCCTCAGAACTAGTCTAACAAAAGTCCATTTTCGTCATTTTTCAGTAGAAGCGAAAACAATTGTCGGATACATGTAGAGGATGGCACTCGCGCTCTTTTCACGCTGCTAAATAATTGCGAAGGAATTTGTTTTATGAAACATTGTTTTAATGGGTCGATGTGGAATAAGATTCTACATACAATGAAGCAAAAAAGTGAAAATTGCCATTTTTGGACTTAGGTCCTTCTGGTTCTGAGGTACAGAACTGTAAATTGCCAATTTTACACTAATGAACTGTAAAATTGCTAATTTTGCAGTTTATTATAGGTCATTTTACAGTTTTAAACTGGAACCACTGCTGCCAGTATTATACTGTTGTTTTTACGGTATAATACTGCTAATTTTCTGGTCATTAATTGTAAAATTGTGGTAAAATGCTGTAGAACTGCTGCTCTACAGTAATAAACTGTAAAATTGCTAGTTTTACAGTTTATTACCGTGCATTTTACAGTTTTAAACTGGAACCTCTGCTGCTAGTATTATATTGTAAAAATAATGGTTTATTTTTCGCAGTGTAGTAGCAGTAAATGACATCTTTACCCCTTTACATTTTATTGTTAACAACAGAAGCACTTAAATACTAAATAAATAGTTTTTATTTAACAAATGTAGCGTGTATAATGTATATGCAAAATTTGGTTTCATGTTTTTCGGCAAATGCATTTTTTTTCAGAGATATTACAATACTTAGGTTAGGCCTGAGTACCTGGGCCTGAGTACCTGAGTTTGGGCCTTTACCTGAGGCAGATTGTTTCAAAATGGTCCTGAAATGGTTAAAACAAAGCAGAAAAAGCTTCTACAACTCGTATGATTAGTAGCGACACAGATGGAATTTTTTCCAACAAACATTCTTTCGGAGACACCAACGTTTGCAGCTATACGCTTTAAATATTGCAATTTTGCAAATAGTGTAACTGGATATAATCACTAAAAAAGTAAGGGCTTGTACATACTTCTAAAGTATAACAAGTGCTAAGATTAAACTAAAAAATTAAAAAAAAAACATGATTATTGAACTTGTATTAAGGTGAACTTAGCGGATCAGAACGCAGACAAAATTAGAATTATCTAAATTATTTCTGGATGCCATGGGAAACACAAGAGAGGAAAGAGAATCACACGTGATTGAATTATCTTCTCACAAAAGCAGAATCAAGAGGGGAATTTTTTAAAATCCTTTCAGAAGAAAATACGAAAAAGGTTTAACATGGTACGATGCAAAAAAGCTTCAAATACACGTTTACGCTGTAAAAACGTGCCCCGTTGTTAATGCGTAAACGTATTTTGCGTATTTTGTTCATACAAATATGGTTCTTAAACAAGGATAAAGTTCTGCTCATAATCATATATATGTTTATTTCTATTTCCGCATTTTTGGTTCACAATAACTTCAAAAATTTCAAGACAAAATTTACAGAATTAAATTAGCAGAAAACAGGTTATCCCTCCAAAATGCTATATCAAAGCTCGAGGGACACTAAAAAAACTTGCGAGCGCACTTGCTAGGGAGCAGCATCAATCTGTTATAACTGATGACATACCAATTGTAACACCAATTTGTTCGAAAAAGGGCGCCTCTTTATTCGCTACCAATCGTGAGAACTAATTTCTGAGGCTTTTAGCTAATATTTCGGTAATTAATGTGACAGAAAGATGTGATTTATCTAAGAATACTCTCAAATGACTCTCCTTTTGAATAAAAAAAATAATTTTGAAATTGTTTAATTCGTTTAGGCTGTAAGATTCCACAGACAGAGACACATTAAACTTAAAACCCCCTTCCGTGTTGCGTTGAGTTTAAAAATTATGTTTTTTCTGTTTTTAACGATAGCAATACTGCAGCTTTCATGACAGTAAAAAAAGAAGCAAAATTCTAAGCCTGCTCCACTAGAAAAACTATAAAAATGCCCAAAATGCAACTGTCTCATTCCCCCAAGCTCTTCTTATATATGATTCTATTTTATCTGAATCAGTTCGTTAAGTTGGACTCTTGAAATTGAGTTAAATCTTTTTACACCATTTAACAGTTAACATTTTTTTTTATTTAGCCTCAGTAAAATATTGCTCTAGGAAGAATTCCTTCTTTAAAGATACTCATGCATAACATATAAGCAATTATAGTCAATAATTTTGAATTAAGTTCAAAACATAGTTTAACTTTTGAACACGAATTTTGAAATTATTTCGCTTGGCGGAGACAAATTTGAAACTTCTATTCAAAACCAGGATCAGTGTACGAAGACCCATTCACAGCAATATATTTTCCTGTGGTTTACAAACAGATACAAAGGATATAAAAATATACATTTTACTGTTTTTCAGATTTTATTCTAGGGTAGTTTTAGGAGTCTTTCTTTAAAATGGAAAGCGACTTTAGTTCTGTTCTTTTTTACCCTCTTTCTGAAGTTGAATCTAAAGAATGAAGCTTACCAAACTGAAAAAAAAATAGTTTAAACTCGGACAAGAGGCTTTCGTAAATCTTTTTCGGAAGTATATCAATTGTTGCTCCAGAAAACCATTCGAAATACAGTGACTAGAATACTATTCTTTTATTTTTTTGAACAGACTTGTTCAACTTACGAAACTATTTCCAATAGTTTTTCTGTCCGCTTGTTTGTTAACGGAAGTTTAATGAAAAGAACGTAAAATGAAACATACGTTCATGAATATCTTTCGGAAAGCTTTTATTAAATGCAATACTTAGGCACTAAAAATAATATCGAAAAACTTAAACTAACCAACTTTGTGTATGTGTGTGTGTGTTTTATTTCAGAGACAAAGTATTTATAGAAATATCATGAGTAGATATTTCATTTTAGAAGACATGAAGCATATATATTTAGTATTCAAGTATCATGTACCGAATCAATACATTTATAAATTTACATGTATTGAACATCATTGAAAATATATTTAATGAACAAATAAAAACTTATGAAAGCATAAAATAAAAATTTTACATAAAAACAAAAATGTTACATAAAAATTTTACATAAAAACAAAAATGTTACAGTTTTTAAAAACGTAATATTTCCCTCAAACTTTAAGTTTCTCAAGAGTAAGCTTTTGAAATCACGTAAGTTTTCTTGAGAACTCTCAATGTATACATACAAAACTTATAAACTGAGAATTCTTAATAATGAGAAAAAGTCAATATTCAAGAAATTACTACATGCAAACTACTGACAGTCCCGTCATGACATCTAGAAGCTGTAGTTTTGTCGAGCTATTGTTGGATCGCGAAACCAGCAAAGGCAGTCTGAAAAGAGCTCAGACAAAGGAACGAAAAGTGAACAAAAAAATTAAAGATGAAGGTTAAACCTAAGACAATTTACGTTTAAAAAATATATTTTTTAAAGTAAATATTCTATTTAGCTCGTTTTAATAAAGTTCTCTATCCCACCAATTTCGTACACCCTCTAATTTTTCGTCCTCGTAACCGCAAAGACCCTAATTCCGTTGCATCAAAAAATGCATTTAATCTTTTTATTTAAATTTAAAAGAATCCTTCCGCCGCAGCTCTAAGCTTGTACTAGCGCGACACTGAACTCCAACTAATGCATCGCTTGTGGTGCCATCTTTTGGAGTAAACGATAGAATTTCCTCAATATCTATTTTCTAAAACGTACACTAAATGTATTTCTAATATTGTACGATTGTACCTGGAACTCAATAATTATAAGTCAGTTTATTAATTTCTCTTTTTTTTTTTCTAAAACGTTTGATGGTACTCGGAAAAAAAAACTATATAAAATTTGTGATGGGGTAACACTACAAAAAATGAACTTTTGTTTTTACAGTATAATACTGGCATCCGTGGTCCAGTTCCAATTTAAAACTGTAAAATGCACAGTAATAAACTATACAACTATCAATTTCACAGCTTTTCACTGTAAAGTTAGAAATTTTACAGTTTATTGCCGTAAAATTTAGCTTTATTATACTGTAAAAACAACAGTATAATACTGGCAGCAGAGATTGCAGCTTAACCCTTTAAGCGGTTTGCCCGTACAGTGTACGTGCTACCTGAAATTGGCCTCATCTGGTTTGCCCGTACGGCGTACGGGCATCGATATTTTCAGATTTCCTTTTCTGGTTTGCCCGAACTGTTGGGAAAATTGTAAACCTCAAAATTCACAGTAAGTGTGAGAGAAATTTTTGCATAATTTGTAAACCATTCTTTACTGCATGCAGAATGTACTTGAAAAAAGCAAACATTTCGGGGTTTTGTGACCAAAATTGTAAAATAAAAAATGTTGTAAAAGCATTGAAAATGAAAAAGAAAATAAAAATTCTTTATATTCTTATTTTGTTAAGTAGTTTACTTAACTTTATGCAATAAAAAAATATGCCTTTTTTGGAAGCATTTCTGGTAAAATAATTGACCGCTTAAAGGGTTAAAACTGTAAAATGTACGTTGAAAAACTGCAAAATTAGCAATTTCACAGTTTATTAGAATAAAATTAGCTGTATTATGTAAAATAACATTCAATTTTTACAGTGAAGTTATAGCCTCCTTGTTTGATTTTTTTACAATAATGACTCCAAGAGCGAAATGATATAAAAGGTTTGCGTTATATTGTAGAATACTGAATCTATACGATAACAAAAGTAGTAATAGAAAGCGTGTACTGTATGAGCTTTTTCCAAAATGTCGTTTTTGATTTGTTGTAGTTATTTCAATCAACTACTTGATGAATCAAATCACCAAAAACAGAACAATAGCCAGCTTCTTTTAATCAATTGCTTTATTGAATCTGCTGCTTTGTTGAAACAAAACTGTTTAGAACAAACGTGACATGATTCATATGAGTGACGGCTTCTGTATTACATTACATCTGACGACTGTAAATAATATTATACTTTCAGCATTATAACTTTGGAAATTTTGCAGCTTATATTAGCAGTTGTTACGACAGAAATTATAAATGTACATGCCTGAACATATTACAATCTTTCTAAAACTCCCGAAAACAAAAGAAAAAAAATATAAATACCATCTAAAATTAATATTGCGCAATCATTTGTTCTACAGTTTAGAAAAACATGATTAAAGAAATAAGAACCTGGTGTGCTTTTTCATGCACTTGGAACTCCATTCGCTTTAGAAGCTTTAAACGCACTGTACTATAGACGACTGCTTATTGTCGGGAAGATTACAATTGAAACTTTGTGAATTAAATACAGTGAACTCTCACTTATGCGCCTGTCCTAGGGACCAACAGAAAAAGGTGCATAAGTGAGAGAGACGTATAAGTGAACAAGCCTATTTAAAGGACTAAAAGTCAACATAGGTTCTAATGAAAGAGTGAATAAGAATGCTTCTATAGAAAAGGGACATATTACTACGGTTTGGCAATTACTGTAACATAACTATATTGATTAAGATAAAACAGAAGTTGTAGCATACCCAATTACAAACTGTCCCCTTTAAAACGAGCATAATAGATAATTGTCCCTCTCCGAACTCTAGTTCATGCAGAAAAAACGCCTCCCGTGAGCAATAAAGCAAAAAAGGCGACAGATTAAAGAAGGAAGTGAAGAAAAATGCTTTTTTTTTTTAAGAAAATATTTTGTTTTTTCATTTTGGGGAAAATTTGGTGCATAAGTGAAATATTTATCCCTACAGCGACGCATAAACGAATGATACTATCATTATTTTGCTATGGTATGTGCTGGAACCATTCAAAATCGTCGTATAAGTGAAAAAGGCTCATAATTGAGGCGGTGTATAAGTGAGAGTTCACTGTATACGATACATAGTTTAAAAGAAAACTCCCATCGTCTTGTTTCTGAAATATTCTCTCAAACATAATTTTTACGAAGATGCACCTTCAATCACTCGTTTTTACATTCATCGATAAGATAATTGGTTGTGCACTGCAATAAATGAACTGGTGTTTTTACAGTATAATACTGGCAGCCGAAGTTCCAATTAAAAACTGTAAAATGCACAGTAACAAACTATAAAACTAAATTTTAGTTTATTACTGCAAAGTTAGGAGTTCTACAGTTTATTACCGCAAAATTTAGCTGTTGTAGAAACAGAATACTCCTGGCAGCAGATATTCCAGTTTAAAACTGTAAAATGCACGATGATAAACTGTAAAAGGAACAATTTTATAGTTTATTGCTGTTAAATGAGAAATTTTGCAGTTTAGTACTGTAGAATTAGCTATAAAAACAACATTATTTTATTACAGTGTAGTCATAACTCAATCGATCCACTGAAGAATGAGTCAACAGTACCCAACCGAGCGCGGGACCACTGAGTACCTGGGCTTACTATCTATATTATTGTGATTGGCAATGCTTCTTAAAATCTATAATCCTGCGGCTTTTAAAAACCTCCACCCCCTCCTCTCTGGGTTATTCCCCTATGACGTAGTAACTTCGGTTCCCGCTTCTTGGTGTCTTATTTATTCCGGATCGTCTTCCATTTCCCTGCTCGCTTGACTGTCTTTCGCATGTGAACCTGTCTTTGTCTTTGTATTTTTATGCAATTATGATGAGGCTTGATTTTATAGCCCCGAAATAGCTCATTGTTGAGTTTTAAACTCCTTTTAATGTATATATTTGTACTTTTTTAAAACGTTGTCTATTTTTACTTAAAAATACTGATTGTTTCGATGGTAAATATGATTACTGAAATTAGCCCGGCCGATCAATGCGCTTTCCAACTATGATTTCGATGAAATATTTGCATCAATAAACCCAAAACTGATATGTTTTAAAATAAATATTTAAATATAGTCACCACACTTACTTATTTTGCAATTTCTTTTCTTTTTCAAGACAACTATTTCTTATGAGATGGGAAAAGTAAAACAATACTGTGCTGTGGCGCCATCTCTTACCCATTTATCCAATTTCACATCAAATTTCAAGTGTTAAATAATTAAAATAGTTAAACTGTTTTGATTACTCACTTTTACACAAGCAAACGATTAATTAAAGTACCTAAGTGAAGGGTTCGAGTAAATATTGCACGAATGCATGATTCGTAATTGAAAAGCAATAGATTTGTGCATAAAATAGATACAAATAGGAAACAACGTTTAAAATCACAGATGAAAAATTAACAGTTTAAAAAGCAAACATGTTTCGGAGGCAATAGCCTACTTCCTCAGTGGCTAGCAAGCAAATGAGATGAAACTGGGTTTGAGAGAGTTTAAATGCAAACAAAGATTAGTAATAAGATAAGTTTTATTTATTGTTATTTATTTTTTTAATTTATGAACAGATCATATACTTCTTTTTCAAGTTAAATATAAATTGTATCTTATTTTTGCTATTGTTTTCTGTAAAACAAGGAAATATACAAAATACATAAATTAATGAATTTTTAAAAAATAATAAATAAAATAAAACTTTAAAAGAGAAAAACAAATTACTGGAATAAATGTGATGGCACGTACATATAATGTTCCTATTTTGTGTCGAAATTTTCAATAAAACCCATAAACTCCGTTTCCAGTCAAGTGCGTTAAAATATTACTAATAACGAAGTTGACTGATTATTCAAATATCATTACATAAATTCTTTCTATTCAAATACAAATGATATTTACCAAGTATTAAAAAATACGCCCATTGTTAAAGAAATACGACACTTAACCAGTAAAACTTAGTTTATTTAATGTTATTTGCTCATTCTTCCTCCTGAAATCAATTAAGCTATTTGGTAAGGGATTTGACTAATTGACTCATTTTAATGAAAACAGTTCACAAGAACTTAACAAAGCAAATGTGCTTTATTGGTGATATTTTTAGATACATCAAACCTATACGTGAGCAATTGTTTCACTTTTACATTGCAAAATTAAGAAAAAAAAAATACATTTATGTATAGTACAAATTTATTGAAAGTGTCCCCTCTAGTACTGTGTGTGTGTACAAAACTTTTTCTGTCCGCAAATTACATTTTGTCAAAGCTTGGAAAAAATACGATTCCACCTTTTTTGGGGCGACAAAAAATACACCTAAAGTGTAACATAAAACCTTTTGTTTTCATAATGTAAAATCCTATTTCAAATTTATGGAAGTTTTTTTTTTTAGTTACAACTAATTATGAAAGCAATATTTCGTTTCTAAATTTATTAATGCAGTATAAAGTATAATACCCGTACATCCCAATTTCATAATTTTTCAGAATCTGAAATTTATACTGACTAGCATTCTTTAAATTATAATAATACCAGCTGCGTGGCCCGGCGATGCACGGGCTTCCTCAGAAATAAAAGCGATGTCAAATAGCGCATGCTTAACACTCTCCCTAAGTGACAAATAAAACATTTACGGTATAACTTCCCATTAGAATAACAGCGCCAAACTGCTCATTCTTAATCCAAAATTAACAATAAAATTACAAATCTATTTGTTGTTTTCACCTTTATATAAATAGGAAAAAAATCCCTACTAAAAGCAATTATTTTCGTTCTGCTCATTTTTCTTGTAAAAATAACAATAACATTCTAAGCGGAAAAGTTGTTTTAGAAGTTGGAAAGCAGCCAAAACAATTGTTTGCTAAAAATAATTACGTATTATTTTTAGCGTTTAACTCATTAACAGATATTAAAAATATAAACAGAAATAAAGAAAAATTATTAATTAGAATTAAAGAAATGACGAAAAATGTGGTTTTATTAATTATATAATTGAGAAAAAAAATTGCAACAAAAAACCATCATTAGAACTTAAGAGCACCACATTTTCAAGTGGCAACAAAAAAAAAATAAATAAAGTCTTACTAAAAACAATCATTAGAACTTTACTATAACTTGTATTCAAAATGGCAGCGTTTTCTTTTTCTTTTATTTGGAGAAAGTGTTTTTCATTTCAAAAATGGCACTAATAGCAAAAGCAATCTGAGAATTTTATTTTTGCAACACTCAGGCAAAAATGGAAACATATAGAAATCATTAATGATATTTTTTTTTCACGCGTAGACGATCGTCGATTTTTAATTGAAAATTAAATTCTTCTTTCTTTTAAAATCCCGCTTTTTTCAGAGTGGAGATATCAATTAGTGGTTTTGAAAACCGAAGGAAGGAAACTTTCCTAAAAGGTATTTTTTGCGGTCTTTCGAATGAGAACAAGATCGAAAAGATCCGACAAGTATTTCGCTAGATAGAGCCATTTTGAAGTCCTGTATTCGACATTTGAGCAGATCGGTACTCTTTCTCCGCTCAAAAACCACCCTATAATTCTTTCCGGGTGCCCAAGTATCTCCCTGCCGAATTTCGTCCAGATCCGACGTAAACTGGGGATTTGTAGAAGGTGTACACACACACACACACATATATATATTTTTTTTTTTCAAACAAGGATTGCCCCTTTTATTAATGCATTTATTCAGTGACATATCCGGACATATCACAGCTTAAGTTGTAAGTTGATAACCGTGGACCGAAAAGTACCAACCTTCGTCCTTCGTTTCGAAAAAAATCCATAATTTATAATAGGATTGCAATCTTGCATAACAGCAATACTCTGTTAACGGCGTCATGTCTGCTACAAAAAAAAAAAAAAAAAAAATGTAAAACGTTGTTGCCGAAATCCAAATAAGTTCATTATTAAAAAAAAAAAAAAAAGACATTGCCGCAGTGTAAGTAATTCCAAAAAATGTATAAATACGAACATTTGTTATTATTCGTTAGATTACATGTATTGTTTGAACACAAGTTTAAAAATATATCCTTTAACGCAATAGTTTTATTAACCTGCTCCAATCTTAACGAACATTATGTCAGTTATGTTACTCTTGTGCTATGAGTTTTTTCCTATTTTACTTAGGAACAAACTTATAGCACTAGAATAATTAGCTTTTTGGGACAAACAGAATGCTAAACATCTAAACCTCAGAAAAGTCCGATATTCTAAATTTTCGGAGGATACAGATTTGGGGCTTCGTACTGCCCTTTACACATTTGTTGTATATTCTTCAATTTTTAAATCTTTGTTTAGGAATAATAACATAATACCAATTTTTTTTTTTTTTTTTTTTAATTTCACTAAAGCATTTAAAAATAATTTTTTCATGTTGATAAATTTGTGTTTTTTTCCATAAAATTTAACTTTGTTAAAGCATAGGTCTAAAACATTTAGATCAAGAATCGAAAATTCTAAAAGTTTAATTTAACTTAGTGTGTAGTACTTCATCTTGCCGGAAATAGATGGCACCACATTCGATGAGTATTGTGGAAGAGAGAACAATTATTCTAATATTTTTAAGTTAAAATTCTTTTGATTTAAACTCTGGTTTGTTTCTTAAAAATCTACATAACGAATTTTAAAATTCACATGAAACTAAAAATAGGATATTGAGACATTTAGTAATTGATGTTATTCAAACATGAAATTATTTTTTTAACCGATTTTTGGAAAATCTATTTGGCCTATAATGGTACTCAAATAGTAAGTACATCATGAACATTCAGTCTAACCGTTTTTCTTTCAATTACAATATAAATTAGACTTGTAGAGACATACATTACATCTAATTACAATCTAGTATGATGCCATTATTTTAAGACAAAAGATTATCGTGAAAGTTTAACCAAATGTTTGAATTAAACTTCACCACTTATAAAATATATAACAGTAGAGTGGGTATATGTATAGTTTATCTGTGCGTAAATTATAACATACGCCATTTTCTAAATAATCAGACTCAGATATGATCATGGTGATGAATGATCATTAAAATTTTATGATAGCTTTTAATGAAATATGCTGATAAATATAATTATTAAAGAAATATTGTAAGGCTGCTAATTGTAAATAATAATACATATTATTAATTTAATTAAGTTAAAAGTATTCATATTTGCTACTGATAAAAAATATTAATTAATTATGATAGCTTTCAAACTGAAATTTGAAGTTGTGAAAATTTTAGAAATGCTGGATATTCTTCTCCCAGATGCACAATTCTCACTTACTTCAGTCAAGACTTGCCATCCTCCATCAGTGAATAATTACAGAAGTCTCTAAAGTTTCATAAATTTTGGATATCCTCTTGTTTACTAATATCCGCACCCTGTAGCGAAAAATGGCCATTAGTTTTAATGTCCCAAAGATTTCAGAAAATTATTTAAAGGACAACAAAGAACATCTTTTGAGTAAAACATTAAGAAAAATAAAATGATAGTAAAACTAAAGCACGTAAGAAACTAAAAATACAAATTAAAAGAGAGGGAGAGAAAATATCCCTGAAATATCCCTGTAATTACACTAAAGTAGTATACTACGTTAGTGTAATTTTTCCGCAAATATTATTACCAAGTAAATGCTAACAAGTAGCCTAGAAAAACAACCAAAGTTTTACGATTAATCATCCAAGAAAGAGAGAGAAAGAAAGAGAAAGAAAAGACGGATCAAGCAATTTTTCATACTTTCTGGAAACAAATACTCATAATTAAACAGATTATTAGTTTGTACATCAGTTGCCGACTTTTGCACCCCTAACCTCCCTTCCCTAACTAACTACAAAAAATGTTCCTCACTAAGAGCTTTTAAAATAATTTTACATGCAATGTATATATCTGGTATTACTTTAGAAGGTTCGATAACAGCACTCAGAAGTGAGGAATTTAAGTGTGGCACTTTTCCCTCATTTATATCCTAGCTGAAATTAATCAAATTTGCATAGATCGGAATGTTGACATAATACGTTATAATGACACAAAACATATTAACCATGGATTGTAGGCTAAAAAACAATATTTAAATTTATTTTGAATTAAATTATAGATCGAAAAATGAGAGAAGGTAGAAAATTTATTGCCAGAAAATAAATAAATTTTAAAAACTCGGGAGACCGTTTTTTTTTTAATTTTTTTTCATGTCCCCTCCCCTTTTTTGGCACTTGCTGCATAGCAAATGCTGAAAGTTGTCGTCAAAAAATCCGTAAAATATTAGTAGATAGTCTTTGGCTTGAAAACAAACTTGGAGGTAATTGGAAAATCTGGCAGAATCTGTGTAATGGAAAGCTTCCAAAAAGTGTGATTAAGTACAGGCTTTTCTGAATGATGCATAAGGGCGAATAAGTGAAATGTATTGATGTACAGGGTGTTTCATATTGAATGGGACAAAAAGGAAACACGATTGTGAACGTTGTAATTATTATATTTAGAAAATTCAGGTAAGCTTTAAAACTACATTTATTCAAGTTTCTACAGGTGTTCACTATGCACCCCTCCGGTGACACGAAAAATGTCTACGCGGTAACTAAGCTCTTACCACATTCGTGTTAGCATATCCCCTGTGATGGAGTTCAACACTGCAGCTATCCGCTGCTTCAGTTCCTCTAAGTCCTCATGTTATGCCGGTGCGGTGGTTTATTACGAAATTTCGTGCGAAAATGTCTTTGCACAACCCCAAGTAGCACACTTCGTTTTTTAAAGGTTGTAAAATGGTTATTAACGTTGTGACAATGGATTAAAAACGTTTATAAAACGTTTAAACGTTTTTTTTGTGCTACCTGGGAACAGTTACTGAGGAGGTTTTTGGCCTATTCGAAAACGCAGAACGCTTTCTTCTGCAACCTGCTGTTGAACAAAATGGACGACATTTGTTTAACAGGACCTCTAGCGGCACGTTTGTCAATCGATGATTTTTCTCTGTTGCCAAAAAAAACTTGCATTACTGTAGTTGCGGAATAAATTTGTTTCGGCTAAATAAATCCATCACGACAGTCAAACTGTGCTATTCTTTTTGTCCTATTCAATACAAAACACCCTGTATAAGACTTTCTTTTTTTTTGAAGTTTTAAAATTATCGAGTGTCTTTCAAACCTTGAAACGACAGACCTGCTATGTTTTATTAAAGAAGTTCCAGTCAGTAATTGTTAAAGTAAGGAAATATAATGAGTAAAATTAAAGAACATTTTTAAAAGTACTTAGGTCTACATTTAAAAAGAGTTTAAAAAGTGGTTTTTCTGATTTTTAACTCTTTTTAAATATATACATATAAGTACTTTTTTAAACGTTGTCTAATTTTACTCATTTAACAGTACAAAGTTTTCGACTGCTTTTATCACAGTAGGTAAATATAAACCTCTGCATTTTTTTAACGACTTATAGTTTCCAAAATGGCTGACATTTAATTCAAAATTAGATTGCATCTACTGCACGCACAGTACTGAAGTAATTGTTTTAGCATTATTTTTTTCAGCAAAATATATCCATATAATCGATATATCCTATCTAAATCGGCAAACCCGTAGTATATAAATCTACAATCTGTCTTGGCGAAAACACGTTGCTTTTTAAGAACTTAAAAATCAGGATAATACTGCTTTTAACAGTATTTTGTTCTTAAATCTTTCCAACTATATTGCATTTTTGATTATGTAATACATTGTTTTTTGAAACTATTGAAACAAGTCTTACACACTTTTATCTCATGTGAGAATTATCTCCTTGTTGGGTCATTAAAGTGGCAAATAACTCGTGAATAAGGTTGGGTATATAATCTTTTTGTTAAGGTTACATACCACCCATAGGGTTTAAACAGAAAACCCATAAGAACGGAACCAACGCTAAAAGCCTTCCTTATTGAGTTACCTTACTGTTTGATCAGAAAAATCAACTATACAATAGGACAGTCTTTATATTAAAGTTCCTATAGATACTACCTTAGACCTCATGCTAAAATTCCCACTTAAATTTACATAGGTTCCCTTTAAAATCAGTATAAAATTACTGTACGCTATTCCAGACACTCATTTGCAAACCACAACCTCTGGAAAAAAATGGTTACCAGTGCATTGTGTAGGTGTCAATAATAAAACTAATAACTGTGGCATTTAACCTAGCAGGGCGTACATACTTGAATTACTATACAAAATTTCATGATTATCAGTTGAGTAGTTTAGGGCCGAAAACGTAACAAACACAGTCATTTTCGCATTTTTAATATTAGTAAGGATCAGTTTTTGTAATCTATTAACAACGGAATCATCCTTATTGGGAAAAACCAATAAACCTTTTTTTTTTTCCCTGAATGACTTATTCGGATAAATGCGCTTGTAGGTGATGAATCCGTTTTTATGCCGGCGAGGTACACATGTTTAGGTTGTTACTTCTTTGATATCAAGCACAAAAAGAGCATTCTGAGCTTAGTGTAAGAGCTGAAGCATCTGTTCTTGTCAAAGAAGACGTTTGTTATAGCCGCAAACCAGAAAAAGAAGCAAAAGTATCAGCATTCGTTGCCAAGGTATGAAAATAGTTACAGTTTTGTTACAAAAGTTTTTTTCGGAGCTGCAAAGCGCATTAAAGTTGAGTAATAAAAACGCAAGGTAACTTAGGTTTCACGTAAATGTTTATTACGATAACACAATAAAATCGATAACACATTTTTTTAATGTTGTCTAAATAACTATTATTGGAAAAAAGGCCTTCATTTAAGTGCTATTTTGCTGCATTATTCTTATTTTTGTATCGCCTTTTAATAAGCATTGTTTCTAAATAAATAAAAAGCGTTTTATATTTTAAAGTGCTTTAACGCTGAAAGCCATGAAATTAATTCGTTTACAAAATAAGGGATGTTGAAATGTGTGTTTGTACAAAACTTATGCTAAGCGTGCTTTTTCTGTGTGTGTCTGCTTTAAATATTTATTTTTTAAACTTAATAACAATTTTATGTAGCATCAACAAATTTTTGCATCGCTGGCATAACTTTTATTGACAAATAACTCTTTAAATATTTTCTGTTTTAATCTTCGTGGTGCTGACAATTTTGTAAGCTTATCAGGGGATAACAAAATAAGTTTCTTCCATAATCATAATATTGATCTACAATAAAACATTAAGAATTAAACTTACATTAAAATGTAGCTGGGCAATTCCATTTTGAAATAAGGCAAAAGACATAAAAATGAAAGTCGGATGAATTAAAAATTACGCTACTTTTCTGGAGTCTTGGAGTGTATAGCATACTAAAAAGTAATAAAATGTGCTTAATGTTTACATTTTGTGAACAAATTTGCTTGTTGTGTAAACGGCGAAAAAAAAATATATAAACGGAGTAATTTGACCTTATTTCAATCTCTCATAGATAAAAAGCTAATGAGGTAAAAGAAATTATCGATTAGTTTTACAATTTAACAATGTTTGAACTAAATTAAAAATTATACTAAAATATCTTTACGCGTTATTAATTGATTAAATGCATTGCTTGAAAATTCCATTTAATATTGATACGTCTCTTACACAAATTCGTTATTCTTTCACTTTCTGAAAAAAAAAAATCTTGTTAGATTCAATTTTTCTAATCAGTTTTCTAAATTCATAGACATCCGATTGATATAGTAACTTATCAGAAAAAATATTAAGCATTAAAGGGCTTTTTTTCCCCGCAACATAAGTAGCATTTTTCCATTCGTAGACTTCTCACATTCAGTAACAGACGTATTTTACTTAATGTGATCCTTACCCGTCAAACTCCTTGTTACTATACTTGTATGTCAGATGCATGAAATTGTAGACCTTGTTTCAAAAGATTTGCAATCTGTTAAAATTACATTCCCCGGGAAACCACGAGATGTTGTAGACATGAATGTATGAATAACAATTGTTCTAAATATGCACATTCTCAAACTTTTGAGCATGAGTTTTATGAATTTTTGCTATGAATGAAGAAGGAATGAATGTGTTCCCTAAATCCTGCGTGAATTAAATATCTATGAGCAAATAAAATAGTATCAGTGAGAGAAAACTAGAGAAAACATTCGCTTTGGAAAGATAATGATTAAAGGCACGTAGTGTTAGATGGCAGTAATGTCTTTAAAAAATATTTCCCAAACTGTTGTCCCACTCTTACACTAAACGTAAACAATGCGAGTACTTTGAAAAGTTAAAATATTAAGTTAAGAAGGATTCCATGAGATCCACAAGAGTTTTGGTTCAAACTAAAGTAACAGAAAATTGTATTATTGCATATCAGGCAGAGTTGCAAATTGCCCATTGGACAAATGATCAGGTTCAAAATTTTTCCGTCGCTATCTTGTATCAAAATGTAATGAAATCATATGCGATATGTTCACACTACGTACAGCATGAGAAATGCATAATACACATTGTTCTACAAAATGTTTTTAAATTTTTGAGCCTTTGTGTCCAGCTGTCTTTTCTACTACTATCGACAAAGAACCGCTACACGGAATTGGTGGTTACCTGAAACACCTTGTTCCTGTTGAAACTAAAGCACGTAGTCGTATCGTAAATAACGTCAAAAGTTTTGTCAAATGTACAAATACTGCACGCAGGAAGATAGCAGTCATCTTCATTCCATATGTTACGGTTTCGCAACAGTGTATAAACTTGAATGAATATAATTTGATATCCATGAAATGCCTTCACTTCATTTTGTACATTGCAATAAGATTGCAAGCAACTATTGCATGACATATTCTGTTGCTAAAACAGACAACAAATGATAAAATTCAACTTAAAAGCTAGAAAATCGGAAGCCATACAAAACTAATTAGAACTCATACGGAGCCATCAATATTTGATGAGAAATCCAAACCCTTCAGGTGTACAAGTGAGCTTTTAACCATCAGTAAAAACGAAGTAGTATTATTGGGCTTCCAAAACCTTCATTAGACAGAAAATAGGTATGACTTAATACAGGGCAATTCCATCGTTACAGACGTAACAATCGCAGACTTTGAACACTAATAATTCTGGTTTGGGCTGATGAAAGTCTTCAATTTTTTTTATGTAGTGTAACTTGATGATGTTTATGCTACATTAAATTTGCGTGCAGATTGCTTGATTACAAAAAAATACAGAAATTAAAAACTGCCTGTTACAGACGTAATTCACAAAACAGCAAAAACTCGACTATGTCATACAACTTACAATATTCCTCTGAATTATACGGAAATTTTGAACTTTTTTTTTAATACGTATTCTAGAGACTTCAAGCTTTCTAAAACCATAAAGATTGTGTGGATTTTGACTGCCGAATTTGTGAAAAAAATTCATAAACTTGTTACGGACGAAACAAAGTGGTGTTACAGACGTAACATCTCTGATTTGAAAGTAGAAAACAGTATTTTAAAGCAGGAATAAACAAAGATTTTTGTGCTAAAACAATACAGTAGCATTAATTAACACATTATTTGAATATTTTAAGTTATACTGTAACAGTTTTAGAAAATTTGGGTAAGTCTGGGGGAGTTGAGAGCATATGCCGATATGTCAATATGTAACAATGAATTAATGCATCTTAAGACAATTATTTCCAAGAAAGATTGACACAAGAAAAGTTTAGAAGGGCCTTCACACAAATTTATTTATTTGTATTCTTAAAATTAATGCATAATGGGGCTGCTACATAAAAAAATCGGAAAAAGTAAATTCCTCCCTGGAATCAGTGATTGGTCTTAGGAGAACTTAAAAATTTGAAAATGTTGGATGATATAGCAGAATACTAGTACCAAACTAAAATTTAACCTTCTTGGTGACAGTTGGTCAATTTTGATAATTTTTTTTTGAATGAAAAAATGTGTCCTTTTTCGTCCGACGTTCTCGAAATTCGAACGGCATTTTCGTATTCTGTTCGAAAACAATGCATTTCGCGGACTTTTGGCAAATTCGCGATGTAAGCCCACCGTTCTTCCAATTTTGGCGTCAGCTTTAAAACATTTTCCTGGGGCATATAAATAATTTTAACTTTTTCTGCAATGGAGTTTTCACACTGAAAAAAGGAAAGAGCGTTGTTGACAAATGCTGTTCTAGATCTTACTCTCTGCCACACCTGGTGCCTGACCATACCCCCAACTCCATCCACAGCTCCCTTTCCATGTAACGTAGCAAAAAAATGCCAGTTGAGGTATAAATTATAATCAGTTATACCATAGGTGTATTTTATTAATCTTAAGAAATAAATTTCAATTACATGCCGACATAATTAAAAATTTCAAAATCAGAGAATACCAGAAACTTTAGTACTCGTACCATATTATGCTATAGACATGTATTGCTCATCCTGTGCTTTTTACCTATTTAATTGGACATTTATTTTTGCTACGGACGTAGCATAGAGCCATTTGTTATGTCCGAAATGTTACGTCTGTAACAGCATTAATTTAAAAACTAAATCAGTTGCAATATTTTTAACTATGGTGGGCAATCACTCTAAAAATTTGCCAAAAGGACCATTAAGGGTTTTTTTTAATTTTGATTTTTTAGGACGTAATGACAACTTTTGCTTCTTTTTTGTTACAGACGTATCATCAAACTTCTTTTTTTCAAACTTCAATTACACCATTTAGATCAATTCAAAAGAAATTAATGAATGCATATTATTAT
Source organism: Uloborus plumipes (assembly GCA_038373865.1). NCBI lineage: Eukaryota > Metazoa > Arthropoda > Arachnida > Araneae > Uloboridae > Uloborus > Uloborus plumipes. Next base: position 18,969 of record JAXGGA010015649.1, read on the forward strand.
AGTACCGTCTTAGTAGTTAAAATTGTGCTACAAGTAGTTATTTTTGTTTTTATTTTTCGATGAGAAATATGCATTTGAAGATGTGTTCTTTTTTCTGATTTTTACAAGTTCGTGAATATCGTACTTCCAACTAAGAAAACAAGCATTATTCTAAATCTCACCAAAAAACCAATACAAGATTCTTAAAATATACATCTTAAGCTTTAAAATGATGTATAACATAGCAACATAACTTCAATATGAATTTTTGACCAATTGGTTTCACTTTTCAGGGAATGGCCCTACAGCATAACTTGCAACGAGCTGCAAGTAATTCATACTACTAAATATACTTATTTTAAAAAGTTCCACCCTTAGTATTTATTAAAAATAAGCTGTAATAACACTCTGAAGGCTTTAGAACAACATTTAAGTTATTTAAACTCCAATAATTCAGAACTGTCAATTCAGTCCGTTTCATTTTTGTTATACATCAGTTACGACACATGCTCACATAAAAGGGCAATTTAAACCTCTTTTTTTATTTTATCAAAATATTATAAAGCCGTTTATTTTTATCAGCCTCTGATCGATTGAAATGAGTTGCAAGTAAATTTTTTGCATGCATAGTTTCAGATGTTTTTGAGGTGTTTCTGAAGACAAAAAATCTTATCTCATTTGTGAGATACGTCTGTTACGGAGTTAAAAAATTATATAAAAAAAAAATAGTTTTGAAAAATTGAAAATTTTAATTGCATAATACATAATTAGAGTCCATGTACTTTATAAAGTGTATGTAATGAAACAAAGATTTAGCGTGTTTGGGGTCTTTGGTGGGTGTTAAAGCTCTAAATGATACGTCTGTTACGGTGGAATTGCCCAACTGTAAAAAAACTTTAAAGCTGTAATATTCTTTATAAAAATAAACGCAACTGTTTAGACATGCTCTATTTTTTTAATCATTTTTTAACAATAGTTACATTAATTGTAATGTAGTTGACATTTGAGAAAACTAAGCGAAGATTACTTTAAAACATTTGAAAGAACTTCGGCTAAATGCAGAAGCATCAGGGCTTTCTATCAACATGTAATACTTATTTGTGCGAGCATTTTTTTCAAACTAATTTTAAAGGATTTACGCAAAAACACTGCCCAAAGTTCGTGTAAAATAATAATTTAATGATTAATGGTTAATTAATTTTAGTGTCTAATATTGCATTGTCACTCGGTTTGAGGTGGCACACCAAAGGTGAAAATAATCCAATCACATGAAGTGGGTGACAACTGAGTTGCAAGTTTCCATTACATAGATACAAGATAAGTTAATAAAAGCGTGTTAAAAAAAGACCATAAATAGTACAAAACTAATGATTGTTGCTCAAATCTAGAGTATTGTACTTTAATTATCCTAAAATATGATATGATTTTTAAACTATGCGCAAAAAACGTATAGAAAAATACAGTTAATCGACAAGTTTTCACGCTGGCCTCCTAAATGCACTTGCATCGCGTAAATGTAGTTTTTTTTTTGTTTCCTACAACTAATTACCAGATTTTATATATTTTTTCAGAGAAATAAAGATATTCTGGTCCACGTATGTTAATTCTGGATAGACTATACGAATTCAACAACGAATAAGCTGTCTTTTTTGTTCCACCATACTGTGAATAATACTACAAGGAGCCCTGAATTCTTTACAGTAAGCTGAAAATAATTTTTTTCACTATCGAAGCTTTATAATGTAATTTGTTTAATCAAGAAACACTATCAGAAGTAGAAAATAAATAAATAAATAAATAAATAATAAACAAAAAACGATAAAAAAAATATATGTTAATTTTTTGTTTCTAAATAACATTCCTTTTTCCCTTTCGTTGAGAAATATTTTCAGATAAAATATTCATTTAAATGAAAGAGAATTCATTTTGATTTTTTGCCCCAAAATAATCCTTCGGACAGAAAAGACACAAATGAAGTTTCAAATAATGCTAAATATTCGAAAACTAATGTACCATAAATCTAATTATTTAAAGCTAAATGTCTGCTTAAAAACGCATCTCAATTAATTTTTAATTATGTGCCATGGAGTATGAATTTTAATTATTTCCATTTTTTTGAAGTAAAATATATCTACAAAAGAAAACCTTTTTTTGTTTCTCTTCTTCATGATGTGAAGAAATTTGTAAGTCTCACTATTGATTTAATTAAAAAGTCTTCTTATTTTACAATAAATTATTTTTCTCTACAGTATCGAGTAGATTGTTTTTCATTTCTTTCCAAATGTATTGTACCTAATCCTTTTAATGAGAAATATTTTTTTTCCATTCTGTTATCTCATAAGAATAAAACTTTCACTTTTTGAAGCTATTCAAAGAGCAGGAGATTATACTACCCCTAATTAAAATTCATTCGCGATTGAAAAAAAAACCAAATAATCATGAGTTTCTTCCCCTTTTTATGCAAAATAAATGAAATCGAAATTACCATTATTTTCCTGTGCCAATTGATACGTCTTATTGTGTTTAAAAAGAGATGGAAACAAAGTTTTTCGGAAATAATAGCGTAGATTTTTGTAATTAATTTCGGGATTTTTCAGTACATAGAAAATTTCAATTTAAAACCAAAAATTAAAACTTCTTATAAAAAAGATGTTTGTCTTAAATTTAACATTACAAATGTGGCAATATGAAATATGATCGCCGTACAAAGTTGCGAGATTGTTATTGAATATCTAAAAAAATATCATGAAAGTAAAAAAAAAAAAAAAAACTTTGGGAATAAGCTTAAAAATACATTGAAAAATAAGTTTTACGTTACAAATACATACATATGTGTGTTTATCTACAAGAAATAGATAATTAAACGAGATACGCACCAAACAGTTTCTGTACGGCGCCACTTTTGCATACCAACTAATGTCTCTAATATAGTCTACCTCGGAAATATTAACCTTCGTCCTTAGACGAGTTCAATGGAAACCAAAAGAAATTAGCGAAAAAAATATTAAAATCATGTTTTTTTGTAATTTGCTTTATGTTTTTTTGCTTTGAAATATTTAGTAATTATGTTTAACCCATTTATGCCCAAGTTTTTTTCACGATATTTTTTTTCAATTTTTATCTGCTTAAAGATCTTACTTGGAATGGTTTACATACATTTTAGGTGTAAAATATATCGCCGTTACAATATTTATTAAGTTATTTAAAGTCCTGTTTATGAGGTATTTTGCAGATATGTGATCAAAATACGACCTTACGACGTGACTTTACTTTTTCAAAATAACATTACAGAAGGCATCTGTGATCAATTTTAAGCAAATTATTTTAAAGCAGTTTAATTTTATGAAAAAAAAGTTCACAAAAAACACTTACTTTCTGTGGCAACCCATGCTGGCTTGACTGGTTTGTCTGAAAATAGCTGTCAATAAATAAACTCTGATGTCCAAATAATGGCTCTAACTGGTTTTCTCAAGAATGGCTATTTAACTTGCGAGAAACAGCTTTAGTAAAATGATGTACCCATTACAGGTTTTTGTATGCAGTAACTAACAAACGTCTCATTTTTAGGCTACTGGGCATAAATGGGTTAATGCGTAATGCAATCCTGTGTAAAACTACTGTGAAACTTTCTAAAAAATGTGATTTTTTACTATCATCTAAATGTCTTACTTCAGAGTTTCACAAAATGTGGTCCACGGACTCCAGGGATCCACGAGCTCATGGCAGGGGTCCGCAGTGCTAAACCATAACAAATAGCTGAATTTGAAGGACCACTAATAATATTTTTATTTAAAAAGAAAGAACAATTGTGGGCAAGAAAAAAGTTCTTGTTTACGTGTATGCAGGGTGCAGCACGAGCTTTCGATCTAAACACATATTTGAAGCCTCATTGAGTTTAAAATTGATTTTTACTTCCATAGCACAATATGATAATATTGAATAATGAAAACTTGACAAGAGCTCTAAAAATATTCAGAACAGTGAATAAATATATTTAAAGAAATAAAAAAAATCACATATTGGAGGGGGAGGGAAAGTATTAAATGTATCCAATCGTGTGTGTGTGTGTTTTTTTTTTTTTTTTTTTTGCGATGGTAGTGGTCTACAAAGTAGTTTTCAAGAAGGGGTTCGAGAGGGTCTGGGCTTTAAGAATCTCCGTCTTACTTGGTTAATATTATAAATATTTGATAGAAAGGCGTTTTTTCGATAGTTTTAAACTTCATTACTTAAGAAATAGTAAACTTTATAAAACTTTGATCATGTATAAAACACTAAATTTTAGTTTCAAAATCTTCTTTTTTTTAAAATTATTCTGAAAAATAATTTTCTGACTGTGAAGTTTTTTTTTTTTCTTTTTAATTTCCTGGAAAATCAGTAATTTTTGATTTACACCCTTCTAACAAAAACCCATTCAACTGAGAGCAATATTCTCAATAATAATCGTTAGAATAAGGTCATTTGTCTCACAAATTTCTAATCAGCCTAATTTATTCTGGAAATGGCGGGTTACGTATTGTCACTTAGCTGGATTGTAGTTAAGTCATCGATTTGATGAATTATTTTACAGCTAAAAGAACTTTTTATATGATTTAACGGTTTTCGAATTTTATTAATGGGTTATTTTTAACCTTAATGAGTCATTCCATACACTGTAAAAAATATATTTTTTTGTTTTTACAATATAATACTAATATTACAGCTTATTTTATAGTAAGAAACTGTAAAACTGCTAATTTTTTAGTTGTAGACTGTAACATTGCTAGTTTCAGTTATTTTTACTGTGCGTTTTAAAGTTTTAAACAGGAATATCTGCTGCCAGTATCGTACAGTTGTCTTTAAAGTATAATACTGGTCATTTTATGGTTATATTGCTAATTTTGCAGTAAGGGTCATTCCCTAGAAATGTCAACCTCAGCCGAAGGAAAAAAAAATACCGAAGTGAAAAAAGTATCAAAAAATAAATAACTACATAAATAAGAATCATATAACATAGGAGGTTAAAAATAATTGAAAAAGTATTGTAATTATCACTGAGATTAGCCATAATAAGTAGTTTGTAGTGTGTTTACTGCTTAGTATTCGATGGTTACGTTAGTCACGTTACGTTAGTCACACTCCATCTTGAGTAATAGTGACACCTAAGACTAAAAAAATTGAGATTCAATGAATGTGTTTTATGTTTTTAAAAGCCAACTTTACACGTTTTTCAAATATATCACTCAATTTTTAACACGTGCTTAACTTTGAGAAATTTTTGAATCACAACATAAGCATTAATTTTCAGGGTTGCTAAAATGTTATGTTAGTCAAGCTGCTATTTTGGTTGAAAAACTATCTACTGTCAGTAATTTTATTTTAAATTCTTAGCAGAAATGATACATAGATACCATGTACATCGTAAATACACCAGCATAACTAAAAATATTTTTTATCCTTAGGTAAAGATTAAAGGTTAGGTTGAGGTAAAGATTTACGATAACACATATTGTTTTAAATGACATGAAATGTTAGTTTTTCGATCATAACTTTTTTTCTAGTGAACAAATATCGTCATATGAGTACATGGTACCTAAGTTACAGCATCTCCTGTCGATTAAAAAAAATCGTCCTAATCGGTTCAGTAGATCAGCTGTTATGAGCGAACAAAAAAAATTTAGGGGTGGACTACCCCTAACATTTAAGCGGATGAAAAATAGATGTTGGCCGATTCTCATAGATACTGGATAAGCACAAAAAAATTCATCAAAATCGGTCAACCCGTTTTGGAGGAGTATGTCAACGAAAACTGTGACACGAGAATTTTATATATATATATATATATATATATATATATATATATATATATATATATATATATATATATATATATATATATATATATATATATATATATATATATATATATATATATATATATAAATATATAAGGGTGATTCAGAAATATATGGAAAAAAATAAACGTTCTACATTCGTGCCACTATATACGCTTAATATTAGTGAAAAATTTGGAAAAATATATTAATATTTAGAGGTCGCTCAAACGCCTTGAAATTTCGTGATATTGACAAAAATGTGAAAGTAAATGGTATCCATGGAAAAAAAGTAGCCTTTGTATTTTTGTTCGTCTTACAGTCTTATTTAGGCCTTTATATAAACTGAATTATTTGCCCAAAATTTTAGTAAACTATATTTACATTTAGGAGTACTTTCAATTTTGTGATAGTGGCACAAATGCGAACGTAAATAATAATAATAAATTTACTTTATTGCTTTTATGTATCTCTGATGAAAAAAAGCGTGCAATCACAAAATGAAATGTATATCTGAAAAACCAATGAAATGCAGAAAAGTATGAACACTAATCAAATACGGAAAAAATACAAAAAACAAATTTAAATACATTCAATGTATACAAATGCTTCAATAAGGGCCATGCCACGCTTCGTATATTCGTCGTCGTTTACAATCCTCAGTTTCTTCGGTTGCACAAAGCCTTGTTGGTAGCTATCTTAAAGATTCCAATTCTCAGGATCAAACAGCTGAAAAATTTTGAGTTTCTTCTTTACACGAATAAGGACGCTGAAAATGTTCCAAATCATTTCTCAGTGCTTGCACAAAAAGGGTTGCTGGGAACCCAGCTTTTAAATATTCTTTCCCATTTACAATAAGGAATGTGAAAGAAATCACATTCATATGTTACGAATACCTTTTCTTTGTCCGGCTGCAAGTTTGAGCTGGTTGTGAAATATCCATAACTTGAAGCCATAAAGAATCTTTGACACAGATATAACACGAGGAACCGTGAGAGAAGGTGCTCCGCTCAAGAAAATCGCACTAAGCTCTAGTATCTTCCTTGGACACTTCTTTTGCATGGGTCATCAGAAGTTGACTTTGCGCAGTTTCCATTACTAGTTGCACGTTGCTCTGAATTGGCTACCAACTCCTCAACCTCATCGTTTCTCACTCCAGGTTTAAAATTAGAATGTTTTATTCATGACTATGATTGTTGAAACCGCTTAAAAAGCAGTATTGTATTTCCAATGGCAGTGGATGGTTCCACTCAATTGCGTGAACACCGCATTTGACATTGCACGCAATCAAATACCCCAATTCTACCTATTTCTTGGTTTATCGGTTAAAATACCGAGAGACCAAGACTAAAATAGACTTCGGTCATAATACGACAGAAAGCACAATGTCTAAAACATAATGGCGGAAAGCACAATATAAAAGTTGCTTCCCTAGCTTTTTTCCCCCAAGTTCAAACATGCTCCAACGTTAGTACCGGCACTACATGTCGAATCGAAACACAAACCACGTACAAATTTAGAAAAAGTTGCCATTCATCTAACAGGTTATCTTACAGCAGCATTTTCTGTAGCAATTTATATGTCTGACTCTAACTTAAGATTACCCAGAAGTTAATCATCAATGCTTGTGGTCCTGATATTAATACTGGTGTGAATTCCGCCAATCCTCCTTAATTTTTCCAGATATATTTTGCAGTAGTGTTTTGTTCCATCAAAGGAAGTCATGGATTTAAACGATTTTTGTAAGTTAACTGCTGTTTCAGAGCGAATAATTTGCCTTAACCTTTTTATGGACGTTGTCAAATGCACCCCATTTTGACTCACACTTTGTACTGTAGCAGCTATTATCAAAGTAGCTTTCTGTCACTTATATTGGGCCCTGTCTAGAGTGGATGATAGGTGTTTTAGCCGAATAAACTCATACACCTCAAACAACCGAAAAGAAAACAGAAACCACAGCCCGAGCTTGCAGCTGCATTTTCTACCCAAACTCAGGTAAGAGATGATGCAGCTTTGGAGCAGGGGGGGGGGGGGGTCGTTACAACTCACTTTGAGCTATTATTTTATTGATTAATTACTTAGTAAACTAACATTTTAAATTATTCCATTTTATATGAAGATGAATATTATTTCAGGTAATGAAGTTATGTACTACAACTCTCGAAATTGCTAATTTTAACCAGAATTCGATCGCGTTGAGCGACCTCCAAATATTATTTAATTGAGCTAAAATTTGACATACATCACATTCATGCATAGTGTAAAAAAAACTGCGGGGTAAGACCAAAGAAATTCAAAAAAATGTTTTTTGAATCACCTTAATATATATATATATATATATATATATATATATATATATATATATATATATATATATATATATATATATATATATATGTGTGTGTGTGTGTGTGTGTGTGGGTGTGTGTGTTCAGGAAGCGTTTGTTAATAATGCATGCTTACGCTATTAAAAAATACTCTCCTTCATATGTTTTTCCTCTAGGAAAGCATATGCTTGACAAAATGAGATAAAAGGACCATTTTTCAAAAAATATTGTATATTGCTAAAATGATTTGTGAGGTCAAGTACTTTCACAATAAATCCCTAGATTTTATTGATTGTGAGAAAAAAAAAAAGAAAAGAGGTTGAAATAACAAATGGAGTTAAAATCATCGGCAAGCCTATAGTTTTTCTTGGCTGCCTGAATTCTAAAATTAAGGAAGAAAATCGACTTTTATATTGATTATCGGTAAAGAATATTTATTCCTTTACTCTACAATTTACCGCTAAAGGATCAGCCAGTAACGACACATTTACGAAAGCTAAAAATAAACGTTTTCCTTTTTCAAATAAACGAATCTGATTTTTGGTAGAAAATATTGTGTTTATAGTCTTTAAGTATGATTTTAAATGTAGTCTAATAAACATGTTTAAACGTAGAGTTGTCAATTGGCAATAAAAATTAGTACAATAGTTGTTTTGATTATATCTTTATACGATTTTTTTGGGTTAGACACATTTTTATAACATTTAAATGAAAAATTAAGGAAACCATGCAACGGGATCTGACATATGTGGCCTGAAGCGTTTCCTTATTATTTTACTTAAGCGTTTCCTTAAATGCTTCATCGAAAATGTTCCAAAACCGTTATTGAGAAAGAACGCAATGCCGAAGTTTAAGCTTGTTTTTAGAAAAATCTTGACGCTATAGGTATTCCGGGATTTTTCATTTAAGTATTAAAATAGAATTTTCCAAATAAAGAAATGTAGCCAATAAAACCATTTAATTTCCGAGAAATTATTGTGGTATATCACGTTATCTTTCCAAAAGCCATCGGCACACTGCAAAAAAGGGCTGTTGTTTTACAGTATAATACTGGCAACAAAAGCTCCAGTTTAACACTGTAAAAGCACAGCAATAAACGGAAAAACCGGCTATTTTACAGTTTTTTAGTGTAAAATTAGCGATTATACAGTTTATTTCTGTAAAACTAGCAATTTTACGATTTATTACTGTAAAACTAGCAATTGTAGTTTATTACTGCAAAACTAACAATTTTACAGTTTATTACTGTAAAACTAGCAGTTTTACAGTTTATTTCTATAAAATTAGAAATTTTACTATAAAATTAGCTGGTTTACGCTGTAAAAACAACAGAATTATTCTGGCAGCAGAGGTTCAAGGAAACTAAAATGCAATGTAATAAACTGTGCAATGAGTTATCGCCCGTAAGCCAGGGCTGAGGCAGAACTGAAGCAAATGCACCCACAGCTCGATCATAGCATCCTAAGACTGCAGTTTCGCCCTTATTATGGACTCCTCAGTTGGGAATAGCCAATGATCAAGCCGGAGGCAAAAATGCTCTTAAT
>JAXGGA010015650.1:0-28623 GCA_038373865.1 Uloborus plumipes
AACTGACAAGAATAAGTTTACTCACTAAAATACTAGTTCACAGATACTATAAAGCATACATTCTATTTTCTACAAAATAATACTGCAACAAAGAACAAGGGTATCCTCCTGTTTATAGCCATCAATCAGGAACATCCCAATCACAAGATTGAGTATTGCTTATGAGATAAATATTCGAAGCTCCTTTATTTTAATTGATTTTTCAAGAAATTCTTTAGAACTTACCCCTTTATACCCTTGTTCTTTGTTGCAGTACTATTTTGTAGAAAATAGAATGTATGCTGTGAACTAGTATTTTAGTGAGTAAACTTATTCTTGTCAGTTCTTGTCAGTGCTCAACATATGTCAGTTTTGTAAAGATCAGTATGGGAATAAATTAGTTGCACTAATTTTAATTCTTCAAGCAGGGCTTTATATTAAATTATTTATTTAATTATTTTGTAAATATTTAACTGTTAATAAGGTAAAATGGAATTCGATGCTGAAATTAATAGCTCTTAATCACCATGCTCAGTTAAAATGAAATTTGTCATAAAATATCCTACAAACGAAAAGACCTCATTTCTTTTCCTGATATTCATGTGATATTCAAGAAATTCTGCAATTAAAATCAGGAGTATCCCAATCACAAGATTGGGTATTACTTATAATATAAATATTTAGAGCTCCTTTGTGTTAATTAATTTCTCAAGAAAGTATTTAGTGCTTTATAATTATGAATGCATAATGCTCAGGCGTCAGAGAAATAATATTTCTTGTTTTCATCAATTATCTAATTTATTATTCAATGATTTAATAAATTAAATTTCATGACATATTGGGTAGATAATACAGCTATTAATAAGTATATCGTTATTTTTTGGTTTAATTAATTTTAAGTCCATGAGAGGGGGAACAAAAGCATATGGTCGTCGCGAAAAACATGCATATACTGTCAGCAGGAGATCTCTTAATGGAAGAAATAACCAAAAGTAAATTCTTTTCCTGTGAATAGCTAACATATCAGTGGCTTGTTTTAAAAAGAAATTAAAATTTCTACTGCTCCCCCTTTATGAGAAAAATGGCTGCCAAGATGGCCAAAAACACATGTTTTTGCCTTAATATTTCCAAGAAGGAGTGAGAAATTCAAGTTATGCATTGTGTAACCATTTATAGTAAACATCTGTACACTACCAGAAAGTAAGTAAACCTTTGGTTATGTCTTCCTGTTTTTGGAATAAATTCCTCAATTTTAGCAAAATCGAGTTTTTGTGATTTCAACTTCAAAGAGCCCTGTCCCTTTACAATTTTCATTATGAACATTCAAGTTTTTTTTTTCTGAATGCCTGGAGTAACTAGTTTCCGCAGATATCTAACACTTTTATTTTGCATGAGTACGATTTTTTATAAAAAATGATTAAATAACATCACTTTTTTGGTATTTTGACGTGGCGGACAAACTTTGAGGGCATGTATCTCAGAAAGTAAGTGGAGCAGGAACTTAACAATTTGGACTTTTCCATGCCTCTATATGATCAACATGTGTGCCAAATTAAAAGAAAATCCGAGTCGGTCGTGCGACCCCCATGCGGTGAGTTGGTATGGAATCACTCAGATGTATTTAAAGGCAATTTCTTCTCTATTTGAATTTTCAAAGAAAAAAAAAATCAATAAACCAACGAAATTTTTTTCTTGAAATATGAAATATTATGCAATATAAATTTCATTAAAAACAACCAAAGCTGAACGGAAGATGATCAAATAAGCTATGTGCTAAAATATGATTGAAGTGAAAAACCAACTTAAATAAAACACAAATTTTCATAAAAATACAGTATATAGCTATTTCATGGCCACAATAAAGCCAATTAATTCTTTCTTTTTCCATTATAGAAGAATCTCAACGACAAGTGCCGTAAATTTTTGTTATCCCGTTAAAGATCATTAGACCAGCAGGAGAGACGGTATAATTTAAGTTTTAAGTTGAAAAGATAGAAAAAAATTCCTTTGGCGAAATAGTGAGCAGAACTATTTTAAGTTTATTCAAATGATTTTTTTTTTTTTTGTTTTTATTATTCTAATTTTTCTTTATATCATCAAAAACCTCAGACCCGTCACAACTTCGAGAGGGGGGGGGGGGCCTCTGACCATCAAACCTTGAAATCTTCTTCTTCTTCTTTTTTTTTTTTTTTTTTTTTGTTGAATACTTTTTAAAAACTTTTGAGGTTTGAAAATTTCGGGGGGAAGGGGGGTTCTGACCCCCCCCCCCCGCTGGCTACGGCCTTGCATCTAATGAGAAAAGGCATTAGCCTTTGTTAAAAATATTCCGAACCGTCCAATTAAAATTTGCCGAATGAGGGATATTTTAGGAGGTCATGGTGCTTTCTCGTGACCTCTCATCGAGGTGTCCTTTATGGATATGTTTGACTTTAAATAAGGCTGTCTTATTATTTAATACCTTTATCAATAATAAATATTTATCAGAAAAAAAGATAGATTTAAAGATATTCTTCAACTACCAATATTCAGACATAGATGGCAGCACGATGAAAAAGTTAAGAAATCTTTGTTTTTGCAGTAGTTTTTAACCAGGAAATAATTTTGTCCGACTCTAGTCATTTTCTTTCTAGTCATGTGTAGAAAGAAGTTACTTCTGCTGATTCATCTAAAAAAAAGTCTCAATACCTTATTTTTTCATGAAAAAAACGAGATGTTCATTCACTGGAAGTGTTCATTCACTGGCCGGTCTACCCTATATAAATTTGTGAAAGAAGTACAAGGACAAAAACAAATTCTTCACTTTCCTGATCGTATTCTACTTAGTTGGTTCAGAAATAACAACAATTTCATTTAAAACTTCGAGTTTTATTTAATAAGAGCAAATTCTCCAATATAGAAATTTTAATACCGGCCGTTTCATTTTTATTGATTTAATAGGTTGATATATTCCAAGACTTGTAACGCATCATCATACTTGCAAAGTTAATTATTGAAGGATTTACTAAAGAATTCTGCATTCTTGAAATCTACGTAACTTTTATCTTTACACTCAAGAACCCTATGAGTAACATATTTTAGCAAGATGCAACAATAAGAAGCAATACTAATACTTTAATTCAATTACCATACGCGATCTCGGGGTTCTTAAACCTTAAGTAAAGCGTAAAAATTCAGTTTAATGTGTAATAGAAAGAAATCCACAAATTTAACACTCATTGCAACAATTTGAGCAGTGGTTGGAAAAACTACATATTTTTCATAGCGAACTACAACTACTTTCTTATAGATGTAGTTAACTACAGCTACAACTACTTTTTTTTTTAACCCATTAATGCCTGACATTTTTTTTTTCAACGATACTTTGTATACTGGTTACAAATAGTGTTTAATGGACAGGAAAAATAGTTAAAAAATTATCATGTAAAAAATAAATTTTTTATTTAAGAAAGAAAAATCGTCCCTAAAAAGGGACGCTAGGCACCAGAGGGTACATACTTTTTTACCAAAAATTTTTTTCTGCCTACGATGTAATATTGAAAATGACAATTTATAAGAAGAAATAAAAGCGGCAATTAACATAAACTGGGAAGTAGATTCAGAGAACAGGGAAATATTGGTGTTGTTGAGTATGAAAGTCAGCAAAGCATTTGTTCTGCAAACCTACGTATTGCATTTGCTGCATTCCGATAAGCTCTTTTACTTCAATGGGCACATCTTACCTGAGTCTTATTTAAAGCAATAGAACAACTAGCCCCATAATACCTAACTCAATACGGTACTCTTGAGCTCAATGCATTTTGTACAGCAGCTTTTAAAATAAAAATGAAGAACGACTACCACCATTTTTTAGAGTGAATCAAAAACTGGTAGTTCCCGATATTTGATGCATGGGATCTTTTTCCCTATGCAACGATTGTACTGAGCAACCATATATATATATATATATATATATATGGTTCATCAATTTCAATTACTTTCTTTTCGCTGTTGAACAATCGCTTAGCCTTTACAATAGGATGAACTCCATGAAGATTCAATGCAATAGTTATGACATTGCTATTATTCCACCGAACCAACGTAATATTATTTTACCTGTCATCGACATTTATTCAAAACTTCCTCTCTTTTCTTTTTTGAACAACGTAACTTTAGTTCATGAGCATGTTTTAATCCGATTCTTGCACAAAACCTTTCTGAGACAAATAATCACGTAGGAGCGCAAGAGAAGTAAATAAATTGTCACAGTAGAGATCAAAATTGGCATTCTCAGGGAATTCTGAAATTAAATCTGCAACCCCCCCCCCCTTTCCAAACAACAGACACATATGCAATCCTTGAATTCTTCATCAAGGTGAAATGCTAAGCTTCTGAAACAGCTTAGGGCTTCTTCCCCCCCCCCCAACAGTCAGACTAAACAATAATAAACACCTAAATACATAATGGAAAAGTAATTAAATACAACGAATAATTAGTGTTTTAAAGAACTACATTTTTGAAATAGCTTTCTTTCAAATTTACCTTGAGTATTTTTGTAATTAAAAAAAAAGAAGAGAAAATATTTAAGAACGTTGTATAATTAAGTTTATATATTAATTAATTTAATTTAATTAGATTTTTAAAATAAAATAAGTTTTAAAAATGACAATTGCTATCTGTTTTTCAGTCTAAAAACATTAACTAACTTCTTTTGATATAAATTATAGATTCTAAGCAAGAAATCAGCAACGGTTAAACAATGCAGCCTTTGGTGCCTAGCGTCCCTTTTTAGGGACGCTCTTAAATTGCTATAAAATCCTAAAAAAATTTAAAATTTACAAAATTGCAAAAAAAGGTAAACTAAAACATCGATCAAAGTAGCACATATATCAAACACAGATAGATTTACTTGTTAATAACTTTAAAAACTTAGCTTTTTGTTCTTGAGACTGTGAACGATGTAATTTTTGATAAAGATCATAATCAAATGGCTACAGATCACACTTTACAGCGGTTATGTGCTTAAATCTGTTAATACAGAATTGAAGCAATACCAAAGTAATAATTGAACACAATTGTTTGGTTGAAATGTTCATTTTTGGAAAATTCAGACTCACTTTTTGGACCGTCCCTAAAAAGGGACGCTAGGCATTAATGGGTTAATGTAGCGAGCTACAATACTTTTGAAATGTAGTTGCTACTTCGCTACTTTTTAAAAAATAAATAAATAACAAGAATACACCGATTGAAGATCGACCGAAAAAATTCGAAAAGTGGTTTAGATTAAAAAATTACCTCATTCGAATATGGAATAAAAATAGGAATTGTCTTTGAATTCATTTGTTACTTTTCCTTTTTGCTCCTTTTTTTTTGCTAAAATTTATCCTTTTTAGATTTTTTTTACAATTTTTACGAATATTCGCTACAAGAAAAACCTTGTTTTTTTCTCTTTTTTTTTTAACTTTTTTCATTTATTTATTTATTTTTCTAATTTAAAAGTAGTTTCCAAAAATCGCTACAAACTACTATTTTTTTGTATCGCGCTACTCACTACTCTAGTTTTTTTTAAAGTAGTGCGCTACACTACAAACTACTAAAAAATGTAGCTACTACAGTAGTTTCGCTACTTGTAGCGCGCTACTTCCGACCACTAAATTTGAGCTATAATGTAATTGCAGATGTACTGCTTCTTAACTTATTACTTCTGACATGCTTTATCAATTACCAATCATGAACCACTGGAAATGAAACCTTTCACTGCACAACATAAGCTTTGTTATAAAAAGTCATTAAATGACTGTTATTAGCAAAAAGCTTTGTGTAAAAAGTCAGCATTAAAACCTCAGCTACTGACACAGCTGACTGAATTCGCGGAACTTGTTTTATAAATTCCTGCATTAAAATGAACATTAGAAGGAATCAGGAGTGCCCACGGGGGGGGGGGGGGGGCGCAATATACGCAAGTTCAAAATTTGGGGGGAGGGGTTTTTTAAAACTAATTTATTTATTTATTTAAATTGTTTTTTATTTGTTTAGTTTTTTTTTTATTCATTGATCCTTTTTAATAAAAATTATTCATTCATTAATTTTTTTAAACTTATTTCTTTTATTTCTTTGTTATTATTTATTTATTTTGTGTGCGTATAAAGAAATTCATTGGAATGTCTGGAAGGGAAAAACAGCGATTATATTCTGCGCATGATTGGAACTTTTAAAAAATTAATAATATAAAAAAAAGTTATAATTAAAAAATAAATAAAAAATATTTAAAAAAAAAATAAAATGAAAAAGAGGGGTAAAAATAAAGATAAAAAGCACAAGAGGGTTGAGATTTTATTTTTTGGGGGAGGGGGGGGGATTTGCGCCATTGAGCTTGGGTGGAGGAGGGGGAGAAGCATCCCTGGAAGGAACAGAGTTTCAAAGTAACACATTTTCAGAAAACGTTTAGGCATAAAATTAAAAATTTTCTGCAGGAAAATGATGTTAGAAAAGAAAGTTGTACGCAACGTAGCTAAGTTATCCTTTTAGCTCAATACTTTAATTTACTTATTGTGAGCATTATAAAAAACATTTTAAAAATCAGGCTAGCTTGGAGTAATCAACCAAACACCTCAAAAATTACAGTATTACTAGTCGACCTGCAACGACTGATTTTATTGGAAGTGTAGCAAAAAACACTTCCCAGTATTCAACCTGTCCCTTTACACAGCTTTTTATAAAGATATGCTTATTTTTTTATAAAAACATTAAATTATGCATTATACATTCCTTCAAAAGTAATGTTATAAAAATTGACATTAAACAAAAGAGCACTTTAAAGAAAGTTTTTCTTGTTAACTGAAAAGAAAAAAGAAGCGGAATGGCAAACTATAAGGACAAGCCCACTGCTCATAATAAAATGATTTATCACCAATTCAAGAAAAAAAAATTACATACAACTTACTGTTACATTGGCGACAGGTAAATAAACACGGAATGCGTTTACTTACCTGTCACCAATTTAAATATGCTATTTATAGAATTTTTTACGTCATTGAGGCTGGCAGAGCATTCGTGCACTTCCGTACACTGTTAAAACCACACATTGCACAAGGCACCTTTAAAGGTGAAAAGTTGTAGCACCACCGCCCCCCCCCCCCCTGAAGGGAGTCACTTGACTCCCTATGGCAGCCTTGAAAGTGCCATTTGGTTGATTAGGGTGCCATGGGGTGCCAAAAGACACCTTTAAGGGTAAAAACGTTGTAGCACCAGCGGCCACCCCCCCCCCTGAAGGGTGTCACTTGACTCCCTGTGGCACACTTGAAGGAGCCATTTGGCTGATTAGG
The DNA here is from genome assembly GCA_038373865.1 of Uloborus plumipes. Taxonomy (NCBI): domain Eukaryota; kingdom Metazoa; phylum Arthropoda; class Arachnida; order Araneae; family Uloboridae; genus Uloborus; species Uloborus plumipes. Next base: position 7,281 of record JAXGGA010015650.1, read on the forward strand.
GTTCCATGGGGTGCCAAAAGACACCTTTAAGGGTAAAAACGTTGTAGCACCAGCGCCCCCCCCCCCTGAAGGGTGTCACTTGACTCCCTGTGGCACACTTGAAGGAGCCATTTGGCTGATTAGGGTGCCATGGGTCACCAATGGGGTGCCATGGGTCACCAATAGATTGCCATAAGACACCCATAGGGAGCGACATGGAGCCAAATGGAGCACCTTCAAGGGTGCTATCGGGAGTCAAGTGGCAAACCTCAGGGGGTGCCGCTGGTGCTACAACTTTTCACCCTTAAAGGTACCTTGTGCAACTTGTGGTTTTAACAGTGTATACTGACGTCATAAGTTAAAAGGCCCTAAACCCAAATTTTGCAGCAATTCATTTTTACAGATTTTTTTTTCTTGTTTGTTCAAAGGTATCGTTTAGGGATGCACCGATTAATCGGCAGTATCGATTAATCGGCCATAATCGGCCACTTTGCCGATCATTAATAATCGGCCAAATCGGGCCGATTAATCGGCTGAAAAATATGTTTCAGATATTATTCTTTAAAGTATACTTTCACTAGGAAACTATGATGAATAATTTTATTAACAATAATAAGAATCCTCACAGTTGATACAAAGATTGTTTTTAATTAATTCTCCTACTTTGAATAAATATACATAGACAATGATGCAACATTTTTCATGTGGCGATAGTTTTCTCCTTAGAGAAGTGCTTTCAGATAACCTCTAATTTTCAAAGATTAAAAGCACTGAATTAAATTGCTACTAATTTAAAATATATGAATTAAAAGTGCTGCTAAATTAGGGTGTTCACCACACACTCCTCTTCCCCTCCTTTTTTTTATAAAAATTTATTTCCAATTAACATAACTAACAATGTGTTAATAATATTATTGACACTAATATGAAAATTGGTTCTAAGAAATTTGATAAAATATTGAAATTATTCTGTGAAAACTATGGAGAAAAAAAATCTTCTCCCAGAAATAAATTACTTACTATTTCTAAATTTGGAATTGTATAAGAGATAAAAAACAGTGATGGTAAAATTGGTGGTAGTGTAACATGTGTCATTATCATTAATCGGCTCAGCCGATTAATCGGTAATCGGCCAATTTGCTTATCGGTGCATCCCTAGTATTGCAGGGTTCTACTTGTGATCTAAAACATTTAAAAAAAAAAACATAATGACATTTATAAAGGTTGAAAATTTACGTCTTTTAGATTTTCAGAACATTTTCTTTCCTTGGAGATTGGGGGATAGGGTTCTCTTTCTTATGAAGGAAGACGAAAAATTATTTGATGCTATGAAATTAAAATTTATATTTAGTTATATATAGTTTATATTAGTTATATTTTCTAGCTCAAAATTGAGCTATTTTTACTAAGATAATTTACGTTGACCTACGTTCCCCACGTGGTTCTAAGAGTTCCTTTTAACTTTGAAAGAAATTAATAAATACCTCACTGCAAATGATTTTCATACTACGAATGCTGCTAATTTCGGAAGGAGGGAGCAGCATTTTATCATAAAGTTGTTTAATGTTTATGCCTCGTTACGATGTGCACCAAAGTGCAATGTTGTATTGTACACTCATTTCAAACAAATGAAATTAGAGGAGTTATTCGGGCGACGATGGGTCTGTCTGCAATATTTTTCAGAGCCAACTTATGATTAAGTTTAGAGTGTTCAGATTCGGATGATAGAAAGGGGAGAGTTCGAATGATAACGCAGATACAAAGAAATAATTACCTTTAAGTTTGTGATTTGTAATGATGCAATAGCAATGACACAGCTGAAGCTTTCGTAAAGAAAACAGGGAGAAAATAATGGAACCACTCAAATGAATAGAGAAGAAATAAAAAAATAATAATCCTCTGAAGATTTCATAAAAGAAAACTTTGACTGACAACTTTCATTAATCTTTTGTTGTTATTATTTTATGAAATAAAATATTAAATAGAAAACTGAAGTATAGTTTTAAGTTTTGTTCTTAAAAATTTTAATTAAAGCTTGGTTCTGTTTTTTTTTTTCTTTTTTTTAAATTTTTGACTTAAAATGCCCAATATATATTTTTGGCAGAGAATAACATGAAGAATCAAAACTCAAAGGTGAGACATGAGTCCTCCCACATTACTCTTTCACATTTCAGTCAGTTATCTAAACCAACATTCCACCCCAACCAATCTTCATTTCTTAAAATTATAAACGAAATCCATTTCCAAAAATATACTTCGAGAGAGCTCAAACGCGCGGTATTTTTCGCGGAAAATCGGACACGCCCAGTTAAAGGTCAGTGATCAATCGACGGTTTAAACACCCAAAGTAAATATTAGAAGATCTCATCGCTCTTCCCCGGTGATGGGGCATGACGATGATCTCCATCCTCTAACGATCCTGATACTCAGGTTAGACAAGCTGACAAGACGAGGATCTTAAAGACATGAGTACTTAAGATTTTTCACAGTATTAGGAGCTTTAAATATAATGGAAGATTGCAGATGGAGGGACGCGAGTCACGTCGCTTTGGTAATGTTTGACCTGATGGAGTCGTTTTGGTTGGGGTCAAGTACGACGGTTTGACAAGGATTTATTTCAGCAATGCATATTTGAGGCTGAATATTTTTATTTTTCATTCTTCCTGGATGCTTGATTGCTTTAATGTTAGACTTAGATAGAATGAAGTTCGTGGCCTACTCATTAACAGTAGATGCAGGATTAACATTTATTTATAAACGAGTTTAGATGTGCTGGAATAGGACTAGACATGAGAGTGCAAGCTGGTTTGACCAATTTCTCAAATAATACTTTCATATGAACACAAAATTCTGAGATTGCTTAATCGGTAAAAAAAAAAGAAAGAAAAAAAAACTCGAATTTTGACGACTCTCATTTTTGATTTTCATCTCCAGCCCCCTTTATCAATGGTAGGACTACATTTATCAACTTGGAGACAAAAATCATCTTTTGCACAACCACTCAAAGACTATGTTAATACTTAAAGGTATCCATTAACTTGCTACCGATATAGTCATCACAATTAGCAAAACGTGGACTCACAACATGTCGTACAGTAAACTATTCAACAATATCAATGCAAAACAATCTATTAAGTATTTGACTTAGTTCCAATTGCTTATTTTTGTAAATTTTATCACAACCTCTGTATCTTGAAACCTCCGTATCTCGAATTTTTCTTCTGACCCGCGAAATTCGAGATTGACTATACTTGTTTCTAAGGCAGGGATTCAAGTGAAACAGGCGATCGCAAACTGCAATCGCTACTGGAAATGAATTACATTAGAACGTTTCTTGATAAAAACATCGTGACGTCAGCGTGACGTTTGCCTATGAAAAACGAGCTAGATAAAACGTCACAGCCTACTTGGCGAATAAGAGGAGATCGCTGACCGCTTGTGAGCTCTTATTGGCTCCACCCGTAGTGACGTCAGTGCGATTAGCATTTATTGCGATTGCAACTTATCCAAATTTGGGAATTTGCGATTGCAATGGTGAGTTGCGATCGTCCGTGTTTCACTTGAATCCCTGCCTAAGAGGGTTTGAACACATTTCTCGTGAAATCAAATTTGATTTCATTCATATATTCTTTTCATTTTCGTTACGATGGGTTACTTAAACGAGGAGGCGCTGCTTTAACACCAATAGCATGAGTAAAAGATGACACGTCTATTAAATAAGAAAAACATCTTATGTGTCTACATAACTTTACCCCTTTTTTAAAATTTGATGTATGTTTAAGAACTCAAAATAATAGATGCTTGTACTCATGTATGCTCATTCGAAGTAATACTTGTTAAATTCATATATTTTTGTCCCCCATGAAATACGTTAAAAATATAGAGTTTGGCGTTAAAAATATAGAGTTTGGCGCTTCCAAATTTAAAGTATCTCGATATCTTTCTTAGAGTCTAGTACTCAAAATCTGAAGGAAAACACAGTGTAGTAGGATATGATGCTCGCAATAACTTCAATTTAAAAAAAAGCACCGAGTTGATACAATTCTTCATTAATAATAATTCATTTTTCAAATGAATCTGAAATAAATAAATAATGAATGGAAATGATATTTTTTCAACAAAATCATTCTAATGAAAAGAAGTTTTGGGAACAGTTTTGTAAAATTTCGGAAGGGGGTTTGAACCCTAAAAACCCGCCTCTTAAATACGGCCCTGGTCTGCGCACATTTCGACATTACTCAAAATTCTTGCTTAGTTAATGTCCACAAATAAAATCATGATTTGAGGGGAGTGGGGGCGTTCGCAAGGTTGTGACAGGTTGTACAAAGGAGGAGGGAGGGGATTACAAGAAGCTTGACATCAAACATTTTTATAAGAATATGTTTTTTAAAAAGAGCGTGACATTGGACCGGGGTGAGAAGGAAGTGTGATACTTTGTGACAAAAGGAGAGATTTCAAAAATGTAAAATTTCGGAGGGGGTTTGAACCATAAAAACCCGTCTCTTAAATACGGCCCTGGTCTACGCACATTTCGACATTACTCAAAATTCTTGCTTAGTTAATGTCTACAAATAAAATCATGATTTGAGGGGAGTGGGGGCGTTCGCAAGGTTGTGACAGGTTGTACAAAGGAGGAGGGAGAGGATTGCAAGAAGCTTGACATCAGGCATTTTTTATAAGAATGTTTTTTAAAAAAAGGCGTGACATGTGACCGGGGTGAGAAGGAAGTGTGACACTTTGCGACAAAAGGGGAGATTTCAAGAATGTTTAAACAAGTATGGAATCATTTATCAACAGCCCTTTATGAGAATTAGACACCGCCATGCTAAACACAATAGTCGTATCTGTTTCTGAGTTCAAAATGAGAAACTGCTTGTTACTGTTCTACGCCTCCATATATTTGATTCATATTCTACTTTTTCATGTTTTTAAAAAAAAATATTTCCCATTCACAAATGACCATAAAGCACTGAATACAGGTGAAAAATATCATAAAGAATCAACTCGAGACAATAGCTTAATTTCGACAAAAAGCACAGGGACGACTTTTTAAAGAATTTTTCAGTGTGATTGAATTTTTGTGTTTCGTTTGTCGCCAAATTTTTTTAAACCGAAGAGCTAGAAGATATGCATTATGAACAACAATAACAATGCTACTACTAATAATAATAATAACAGTAAAATTAACAAATTTAATAAATGAATAAAAAGATAAGACGTCAAAACTACGTCACGTAAAATCAATTAGAAATTCGAATTGCTGGAACAAAAAAAAAAGAAAAGAAAAGAAAAGAAAAGAAAGAAACCCTCTTCCATAACTATCCGAATCCTTTTTCTGGCAGTTAAACAAAATTGTCATTTTTTATTTTTAGATATTCATTTACAAACTACCTTGATTGAGTAAATAGAAGTGAAGGTTATAACAACAGCCTGACCACCTGATGCCACTCAAAAAATAAAAAGCACATTTAGGGCCATTTTATAGTGCAAGATTAAAAAAAAAATAATTCTCAACAGCACATAAACGTAATACAAATTGTAATAAAAGAAGTATGCTAAAGTTCATAACATCAACAAAGTACATTTTTAAAAATTGAACTGTTTTACTGTAAAATGCTTAAGCTTTTTTTATACTAATTCGTACTATTTATGTTGGGTAAGGAGTCCCACAATCTTTATAAATAGGATTCACTGCCATTAAATAACAGATTTGCTTTCCAGTGGGGTACTAATGGCTGGTGCACCAAAAATGTGAGGGGTCAAAAGAAGTGTGAGGGGGAGGGACAGAGTCCCAAAAATTGTTCCTTTTTTTCCCCTTCGTCCTCTTTTTTGTAAAACTAGGTCATACTATTGGTTTTTAGCATAATTATTTTTTTTGTGGACTATCATAAATATTGGATATGGAATGAATTGACCAAAGGAATGAATTACCCCTTCCCTAGTGAAGTAAATTTCATTTTAATCTCTATAAAACCCTAATATCTACTTGGAATTGCTTAAACATTTGCGTTCACTTTCTACAAATAAATGGTAGAACAAATGAATCTACCATAGAGAGGACAAGATCTATTTAATTTTGAAAGCGAATGGGGTATTTGACACCCCCCCCTCCCGCGCCTTCCGTTAGAGCCGTATATGATAGTGGCAGGGGCTCGCATAAAGGGGCAGGGGGCTCGAGCTCCCCTCCAGTTATTTTCACCGACAATTTTTAAGATGAAAGGTGTTGTGAGTGAGCACGAACATCAAAATATTTCAACAAAAGCCATGACTGAACAATGGGTCGTTTATTTAAAACTTGTACGCTGATTTGAAACTTGTCTGAAATTACTTTTAGAATCGTAAAAATGTATTTCAGAGAGCAGATGTATCTTCCATAGAAAATGAAACTATGAATCCTCTTTACTTTGGTGTTGTAAGCCCAATGCTCATCACTAATAATTGCAAAACATGTCCAACACTGTAGTATAGACGGTAAAAAATCAACCTCCTCTCCCAGTAAAATAAGGACAATATTCCCTAAAAATAAACATTATAATAAGAAAAACAGAAAAGTTATCATCAAAATTAAGTGAGAAGTTAGTCAGAAGTAAGCAGGTAATTGGTGGAAAGTGAAAAAAAAAAACCTTCAAATTAAAATGTTAAAATCTAAAAATGCGCTTAAGGACGCCCATGATTTGTCTGATAGTCATGAATCATTTCATAAAGTTTAACAATTTCTAAGTTAATCAACATAGCAAAAATTATTTTGAAACATTTTGTTTGTTGGAAATATTTTTCCTGTTAAACAATCAGCGCCATCTGTCTCCCAAAGACGAAACCACAAAACCTTCCCAAACCGCCACCAGATGTCGCTCTCTGCAGCGATCCCGGAGATCAGCATCCTCCTTCCCCGGGCGTGCAAGATGAAAAGGAAGAGGAAGAGATAGCTGCATCTTTTTTTCCGCTTCGCACTTCATCACCTCCAGGAATCCGTCCGGGATATTTTTAGGAAGTCGCGTTTAGAGGATGATTAATGGGGGAGCGCCTTTCTATTCGGTTATAAATGGGGCCCGGGATAATTTGTCTTACTCCTTTGCGTGTTTATGCGAAGGTTGAGCGAAAGAGGAGAAGAAACCCCCCTGGGGAGTCCCGGGTTGGATTTCGATTGGGTGGAAGTTAGAAATTCCAGGTGATCTGTCTTGGAGTAATTAAGTGTGGCAGAATGTTCTTCGCTTTTTTTGCATCCATTTGAGAAATGTTATCTGTTTTGTCCTAGATTTGCTGTAACTTTGCGAGAAGCCGTGTTTTATCTCACCACGGCAATAAGTCTTTTGCAAGAATGTAAGGAATACTATTTTTTTGAATCAGAACTCGATAATAGTAACGCTTGTAGAAATAATTTTGCTTTGAACTAATTCGTTTCTAAAAGTAGTTATTTGTAAAACCTGGAATTCTTTATGATGAATGTATTACATGATTCTAATCAACACAGTTTTTTCCTTCAAGGGAAAAAAACGCCATTGCTTGCTTTTAATAACTGCCATGCAAATTGAAATTTAGTTTTCTCAAAGTAAATTTCGCGTGCAATTTCTTTTTCTCTCTTTTATCAATTTCAACAATTTTCACCCGATTTTCGATACATTTGTAGTAAAAATTCGATGTTAATGCAATCATGAGTTATTCATTAAAAAAAAATCATTTTTAAACGAATTTTATTCCTTGTAGAAAAATCGGGGCTTTCAAATGGTGTAAAATTTTTAAAACATGCTGGATATTTTGCTTTTCTACTTTACAAAATAATTTGCAAAAAGTACTTTACAAAATGGATCATTAATGAGATCATTGATGCCTTTCTGTTCGATTATAAATGAAGTCCGGGATAAATTGTCTTACTTCTTTGCTTGTTTATGCAAAGGTTGAGAAAAAAAGAGGAGAAGACCCCCCCCCCCCTTGGGGAGTCCCGGGTTGGATTTTGATTGGGTGGAAGTTAGAAATTAAAGGTGATTTGTCTTGGAGTAATTAAGTGTGGCAGAATGCTCTTCGCTTTTTTTTTTTTTTTTTGCATCCATTCGGGAAATGTTATCTGTTTTGTCCTAGATTTGCTGTAACCTTGGGAAGAAGGGGGAACAAATTTTATTCCTTGTAGAACAATTGGGGCGTTCAAATGGTGTAAAACTTTTAAAATATGCTGGATATTTTGCATGCTTACTTATAAAAATAATCATGTAAAAAGTATTTTAAAAAATAAAATTCAAAGGAAAAAACGGGATGAAATCAAACTTCAGAAACTTCAGAATAAAAGTTTGAAAAAAAAAATCATCTAAAAAATTCTTTTTCTCAAAAATGAAGTGTTTGCAACTCTTCCTTTTGAGTAAAAACAAAACTTCAACTTCCCGCTTCTTTATGTTGACAACCTAAACAATCCTCTATACACCAAACGAATGGCTTATCAATGGGGTCTAGCGCCCCTGGCGAACTTCAGAAATAGTGCCACTCCCCTCTCCCCGACACCAATTCATTGAAATTCAAAATAATAATAATAATAATAATAATTAGTAATTCTTTATGAAATATTAATATAGAAGACAGAGTAGGTTTTTCATTTCTGTTTACAACAAAGCGTTCCTTTGTTTCCAAACATTGCAATCATTTTGAAATTTTAGTCTAAACACACCAGAATGCGTTTACATCAAACATAATTTAAAATATAAAAGAGCTTAAATAAAAATTTATAAGCATTACTAAGATTCTAAAATAGTTAAAATAAATTTTAAAAGCAAAACTCTATTTGGTGTGATCTACTTAAAGCAGAGCTATCGTAAGGACAAAAATTGGTGTGTCTTCTGACCCCCCCCCCCCCCAACTCCCCCAGATCTCGGCGCCCCTTAATTTTCTTCAAACGAAGTACAGAGATATAAAGAGTGGATTTAACAACTAGTTTAGGGAGGAGAAGGGAGCCGGAGCTAAATCTATATCTAAGACTTATTAATATGAACCTAAAGCAGGGATTCAAGTGAAACAGGCTATCGCAAACTGCAATCGCTACTGGAAATGAATTACATTAGAACGTTTCTTGATAAAAACATCGTGACGTCAGCGTGACGTTTGCCTATGAAAAACGAGCTAGATAAAACGTCACAGCCTACTTGGCGAATAAGAGGAGATCACCGACTGCTTGTGAGCTCTTATTGGCTCCGCTCGTAGTGACGTCAGTGCCAAGTAAGTTGATGATAATTTAATTCATTTCCAGTAGCGATTGCAATTCGAAGCGATCGCAGTGCTGTTTCACTTGAATCCCTGCCTAAATGAAAGGTAAATATTTTCTCGGAAATAGGGAATTCTGAGGTTTTTTTCCCCGAGTAAAGCTTCCAAATTGTAGTTTTAAAAATGCGGTTTTCAAAGACCTTTGATAATTTTAGGTGTTAGGGGAAATTAATTAGGGTTTAAGGGGTTTGGAGAGTCTTCTACCAGTAGTTTTTCGAAGTTGAAAGTATAGAAACACAGTTATAGGTTATCTTTGACCATTTTAGGAGGAGTGGGTAATAGAGGGTGCTCTAATTATCTATTAAAACGTTCAAATCTACATATACAGTGAACTCTCACTTATACGCCCTCTCACTTTTGCGCCTTTTTCACTTATACGATGATTTTAAATGGTCCCAGCACATTCAATAGCAAAATAATTATAGTATCATTCGGTTATGCGTCGCTCTAAAGAAAAATATTTCACTTATGCGCCGAATTTTCCCTGAAATGTAAAAAATTTAATTTAGTTTTTTTTAAAAAAAAAGCATTTTTCTTCACTTTCCTCTTTAATCTTTCGCCTTCATTGCTCTCGGAAGGCATTTTTTCCGCATGAAATAGAGTTCGGAGAGGGACGATTATCTATTATGCATTGTTTTCAGGGAACAGTTTGTAATTAGGTATGCTACGATTTTTGTTTTCTCTTTATCATTGTAGTTACGCTGCAGTAATTACCAAACCGTGGTAATGTCCCTTTTCTATAGAAACATTCTTATTCATTCTCTCATTAGAACCTATTTTGCGTTTTAGTCCTTTAAATAGGCTTGTTCACTTATACGTCTCTCTCACTTATGCGCCTTTCTCTGTTGGTCCCTTGGACCGGCGTATAAGTGAGAGTTCACTAGATGTTCGAAAGTGAAACGATCAGCATGCCGTTACTGCGGTAACAACAAACCAAACCAGAGTACTTTTCACCTCATTTCTTCTCTTAATAACACAACTTGAATTGAAGGGCTTGGAGGATGAAGGGGCTAAGCTACATTTTAAAAAATAAACACTCTGTACAATGGTAAGCAATGGGCACAGGTAAGCAAATAAAACTTGGTACATAAAACAGTAGATGTTAAATAGACCAATTTCATACGCACACTAATGACAAAACCGGAAAACAAAAAAGCTGCAAAAACTGCAGCAATGAAACTTAACTATTCGCAATTTCTATTTTGTCAATTAACCCCTTCCCCTGCCAAGCCCTTCAATTATAAATTATATATTTTTAACATTAAGTGATATAGAAACACACGAGGAAAATAGGAAATTTAACCTATAATTGCACAAAATCTAAGGCAAGGGAAAAATCTGATCGGATATTTGAAATCGGCCTCAAAACTACCTTAGAAGCTCTATATGTGTTATGTGGCAAAAATCTTAGTTTACCAGTGTTATAAGACTAGGACGCTCTCAGGTTTTTGCCTCCATAGTGTTGCTTCTTTTCCAACTCTGCAAAGTGAAACCTTAACCAAATATTCTCAACGTGCTTTAGCTGTATCTGTGAAACACCAGATCGAAACGAACCCCGTTCCTGCCATATATCCTTCCAAAACCTACTACTCCACATTTCAAGATAGGCAGTACTTGTGTAGCGCTAAGTCCGTAAGCAAATACGTGGATACTGACAGACCAAATCTTTTTCAAGGGGTTACGTCCAGGTGTATTTGGTCAGTCATTGTGTTCCAAGTGACCATCCATTTGCGCAAATGTTGTTTTCCTGCAGTGGCAGGACGTTGGGGGTGAAGTTGAGGTCAAGAGGCAATGGATCTCGAACTGTGCTGTAGACGCAAGCAATTGGTTGGTGACAATGGTTAAGGATACATTTCCCGTGGGAAGCAGGGCCTGATTACTTGATTGGCCAGCCAGGCCGTGGCCTAGGACCCTTGCTTTTCAGAGGCCGTTAAATTGATGAAATCATTTTGTGAAAATAATTTATAAACACAAGAAATCAACTTTCAGACAAGAGTATCCAAGAATTTTTTTGGCTTATTGCAACCTGGCGTCTTAATCGGGTTCTGATGAAATGATTTTCTTTAGACGGTTATACAAAGTACCTATATTAAGCTTTTTAAGATGTCAGTTTAAGACCCATTATGAAACGCAACGTTTAGCAAATTAGTAGAAGCAAGTTTGTCTATTTTGTTTCTGAAATAAAAGAGTAAACTTCCTACATTGCTAAATTTCAGTTATTTTCGATATTCTTTTTTTAAACTTCAAGGTGACCATATAATCATTTAATTATTTGACGTTACTTGCATTCCGTTGAATAACTGTGAGAAAAATTATATCATTAAAGATTTAAAAGATGAAAATTGCAAACTTTTAAGGGCTTCAAGTTATATTTACTTTTTGGTGAACAAATACATTCACTTCATAATAATTGCTATCAATTTTACTTGCGTTTAAAATTGCTTCCTTACAAATTAGCGTGATCTCCTTATTATATAATTTGTAATTATTCATATGTTCATAATTTAAGTGATAGAGTAGCATATCGTTTAAAGGACATTTTGACCAGTTCTGAAATCGACATGAGCGTATTTATCTTTGATAAAGGTGCATTCTATTTAAAGGATATTTATTCGCTGCGAAAAATTTACAAATTGATTTTTTAACGGATAAAAATATAGAATTTACTAAAATTCAAGCCTCACTTTGTATTTCTGTTAAAAAATTCCTTCAGAATTTTGATAGTACGATTAAATTATAAAATTAAATTCCTACCTCGTTCTGTCATTTTTCTTTCTGCGGAGGGCTTGCTAAGTTACAGATGCAGTGAACTTCTTAATTCTGAAGAAAAAGATCTCACTCAATCACTCAACACATTAATTACTAAACTTAGAACATATATTTACGCTTACTACATTCTACATTCCAAAGTTATTTACATAGTCACTTGGCTAGTATATACAGTTACGGTTACTTTCACAGTTCGTCAAAAGTTCTAAATGGAAATTGACTCCGAGCGCCCTCTGGTGGGCAACTGATCGAAAAATAGTTCCTTTTACACAATTTCTTAACAGCTGAAATACACCATGAATACACGAGAGAAACACACCTCGGAAGCACGCGCAATAGAAAATATATATTCTAAAACATTTTAACCTATCGAAACCTATTTGTGTGTGAAGGTTTTTTTTTTTTTTTTTTTTTTCTCTCTGCTCGAAAAGATAGTGCACGATCCTAGAAAATTTTCTGCGAAAAACTTGAAGCCTACACCGATTGTAATTTACATTGTATGTTATTGAAAATTGCTACTGCATGCCATAAAAGTATGTGCAACTGGTTATACTGCAAACAAATATAAGTTACAAAACACTTCCATTACTAAGATTTTGCTAAAAATTGTGTTTTATAATGAAAGAAGTTTTATAAATACGAGTAATTATGTATACGTAAAACTTTTTTGGTTCTTAAGCTTTATTGTTGAAGCGTGTTTATTTTTAAATTAGACACAATTAGCTATCGTCGGATGTCTTTCATCCGACATAAAGCTTTGAAAAATGCATAAAATTTCGCTTTTGCATTGAAAAAGGCATTCCTTTTAACGTCGGAACACGTGTCTGCAGTAATCTCTACGATTACTCATGCGAAAGAGGGGGGGGGGTGACCGATTCCTACTCCGACTGTTGTAGTTTTAAATCCTCCGACTCCAGACTTTAACTAAAACTCAAACTCTACAACTCCGACTCCCCAGTCCTGCATCGTCCACAAACATTTTTTTTTTTTTTTTTATAACTCGGAGCGTTATGTTTTTCATTCTCTATTTTTAACCGACTTCAACAAAGGAGGAGGTTATACAATTCGTCGGAGAAATTTTTTTTTTTTTGTATGTTATAAGATTACTCGAAGATGCCTGGACCGATTTCAAAAATTCTTTTTTTGTTAGAAAGGTCTTTCTTTCCGATTGGTCCCATCCTCTCGTGGTCCGGGTTCGATAACGGGAACCTGCAGAAATCTTTTGAAAAAGAAATTAGGATCACAGTAATCGTAATAATGACCATTTTTAACGCCAGGCTTCTCGGGATTGCATAATGAAATTCATTTCTATGGTCTTTTTGAAAATTTTAAACCGAGTATCTTTCTATGTCCTGCTTTTTTCTCCTGAACTCCAACGAACTGAAAGTCGTACCAGGTACTAATTGATTCGTAATATTTCAGGTTTTATTAGTCTTAATTTACATAAGGTTTGATAAAGGAATTCTGAAGAAAGTGAGGAAAATCTCCAAATTTTTGCTCAAATTTAAAGCGATTTGTCCTAAATGATTAAATATGCAATTCATTGTTACAAAACGTGATTGATATGAAAGTTATTATAATGATAATGAAAATTTTGAATGAAGGCTTAACTGAAGCAAACAGCGGGCCACGTACGTAATACGTCGTAAAATTTTATGAACCGCGAGAATCTAGTGTTTTGAAATATAAATTAGTTGAAAAGCCGTTAATATTTAGCCTTTGATAAAACTAGTACACAAATAAATACCAGAGAATAACAAGGGTTATTTTTTAGTGTCAATCGTTAAAAATTTTAGACGCGTTGATACTTTCTTTCATTTTTTTTCTTTACATAGTTTATTTTATGAAGCATTTACTTAAGAAAATTAGGTAAAGTTTTGCAATGGAAACATTACCTACATTACACTAAAAAGAATAAAATAAAAATATTTTTGAAAAAAAAATTGAACCGACTTCGGAACTTCACTTGGCACAGGTGCTCTAAAAAGTAAAAAATAATTTTATTCTTTGAACACCATCGACACTACATTTAAACATAAGTTTTGAAGTCGGTGCAAAAACTATAGGTGAAATGATGTTTAACTACATTTTGCCTACATTTTTCAGAGAAACCATTGAAAATTAAGAGCTGAATATTTGTACCATTACATAAATATGTGGTTGTCAATGTAGTGTATGCGGATGCGATTAAAGAGCCTGGATTCATTGCAATTTATATATATATAGTTAAATTATAGTTTCGTATGATTCTATATAGTGTTTTTGCACCGACTTCAAAACTTATGTTTAAATGTAGTGTCGATGGTGTTCAAAGAATAAAATTATTTTTTACTTTTTAGAGCACCTGTGCCAAGTGAAGTTCCGAAGTCGGTTCAATTTTTTTTTCAAAAATATTTTTTGTCCGTATAAAAAAATGCTTTCTTCGGTAACAAAAATATGTAACGCTCATTTATTTGTCACATTTTAATGCGAAAGAAATTCACATCGTAAACTAGGCATAACGCGCATGCTCGAGATCCAGTCGCACATTTTTTTCTTCTGTCCGTGCTCATCGACACCCAGGTAATGATTTTTTGAACCCAAAGACCCTGCAATTAGAGAATGAGGAAGTCTTTAAAAAGGCGTTTCTACTAGAAAACAATTACGCTTTTAGAAGGAATTAGTTTCCATATAATTATCTACCCTAAAAGGTTAATTGTAAACTTTAAGAACTTTCATTGATTTTTTTTTCCACAGTATATGGGCCATTTTCGCAACAAAAGTACGTTTTATAAATCATGTCAAACACCTTTGATTTTCTTCAAAAAATCAGTTTAATAATTACCACGAATTAATTATTGTTTCTCCATTTAATTTCATATAATCAAGTATTAATGGTTTGCACATAAGTAAGTTGTTGAGGGTTTAGAAATATTTTGATCACTCTTTCATCCATGAAGTGTAACAGAATGGAACTACAGGAATGAGAACTAAGCTCTTTTTTTTTTTTAAGAAATCGCCCTAACAATAAAGAAAAGTTACAGTTGCAGCAGAACAAATGTTTGATGAAAAAAAAAAAAAGAACTAAAATTAAACGAATTTTTCTGTTTGCAATTTCCAGAGAAGAATCTGTTTTCAATCATTAATAGAAATGTAGCACAGTAGATATTGAAAAATTCATAGTAACAACGGAAAAATAAAAGAAAAGAAAAATCGACTGACATTGTTTGCTGACCGAAGAATCGCGCCTACCATCTTATTATATATATATATATATATATATATATATATATATATATATATATATATATATATCAGGGACGTGCCGTCTGGGTAGGCAAGGTAGGCAGTGCCTACCCTCGAAGAAAACAGACCAACCTCACCACTTCATTCAATGACATTTAGTGCGTTGTTTGGAAAAAAATATTTCGGTTGTACACAGCAATTATAGAAAAAAGGAAAAAAAAAATGGAATTTTTTCATTTTGGTACACTTGAAAAGCAGCGATCGACGCTGCTTTTCGACCTCCGTATCTAAGCAATGCTTAGCATGCAAAACACCGCCGTGCCGCACTTTTCCCCCTCTTCGTGTTAGCCAAAGCGACCTTGGAGGCAGAATGAAATCTGCCTCCCTGGCGATGGCGTAGCCGACGAAGATCAACACTCTTTTTCTGCCGGTCTCTTCGATTCTCCGCTGCAATTTGGACGTTATATGCAGGGCGGTGAGCGTTAGCAAAATTCTCAATGGTTTTGGCATCATGATTCATTTTTGATATGGTTGTTTGTTTTCTATGAAATGTTTCCGTAGTTTTCAAATGTTTCGTTTTTTCATTTGTCATATTGTTTCCCATGTTTAAGTTGAAACCTCAGGATAGTTGTTCTGTTTAAACTTTTTGAAAAAGAAAAAAGACTTACGAAGTAAAGCGACAAAATATTGCAAAATTTATATCATTATTGTATGGAAGTCAATTTTAAAAATTAGCTTTTAGTTGATAAGGATGCATTCAGCAGTCTAGAAAAAAATTACCGAAACTTTTTGACATTATAAGATGGATTGCAGATTTGTAGATATTTATGGGAACAATTTTTTCTTGACAAATGTATAAAAAATGTACTTGATTTTATTTTTAAAAAGTGAAATGAGCCAACTGTTTCCAGAAACTGATGTTGTTGCAGTTAATTTTGATTATACCAGCCACAATTTTTTTTAGAATGAATATTTTTGGCCATAAAAAGAACTAAGAGCAACAAAAGGAACATAATGACAAATTAACAACCTTTCTTTCTTGTTTTGATATCCACAGTAAAAGAAAGTGAACAAAATGAAACAAGACCCCACTTTCAATTTTTATAAAAGTCACAGATATTTTCACCACAATGAAAAAAAGAAGAATGGATTTTTGAAAAGAATCAGATGAAAATATTTTTATATATGTTTATACTAGGGAATACGTAAATATCATTCATATTCATACTGTTTTATTACGGTTAACAGCATATGCTTTTTTTCAAAATATGTATTATTATTCCACAAATTATCTCATCTGCCTACCCTGGGCGTTCGTTCACGGCACGTGCCTGATATATATATATATATATATATATATATATATATATATATATATATATATATTTCCAGATTCATTTTACCTACCTATATATATTTTTATCTTCATATACATTTCTATCTTTACCTACAAACTTCTCGACCTCTATCTGCTTATTCCTATTCGTGGGTGTAAAAATAAATTAAAACCCGTTCCATGAAAAATGTCCTACTACACTGTGCTCCACTGCAATATATCAAAACAAATCCATTTTAGCTGATCTACTTAACCACATTTGGTGCAATTACCTCATAGCATAAAGATTATATAACAAATATTTAGTAATATATCTATTTATCCATCTGCGTGCGTATGTGTAAAAATAAATGAAAGCCACCTCCATGAAAAATGTCTCGCTTCGCCACTGCATTACTTTCCATTCTCGAAAGGTGCGCCTATAGTAGAATGCAACTTAACTTGGCACGACGTCACTACGGGCGGAGCCAATAAGAACTCACAAGTAGTCAGCGATCTGCTCTTATTCGCCAAGTAGGCTGTGACGTTTTATCTAGCTCGTTTTTCATAGGCTGTCGTCACGCAAACGTCACGCTGACGTCAGGATGTTTTTGTCAAGAAACGTTGCATTTTAGTACAGCAGCGTTGAACGGTTCTATTTCAAAAAGGAGTGACAGCTTGAATAAGAAAATGCACCATGGTAGCTTTCTACTACTGTCTAAAAAATTTTCGTGCAACCTCCGTCGCATCTGCGCACGCGCCAAGTCTCTTCTGACTTTCTCGAAGTAGGGGGAATGCAACGAGGAAGTAGCAAGCGGACAAATCTGAAGGCATCGGGAAGTGAGCATCCTAAACCTATCTCCCCTTTTTCAAATGGAAGCGTTCTTGGCTGCCAGGCGCACAAGACGCAAACAGACAGTAAAGTCCGATAATGTTTTATTTTTTCAAAACTGATAAAACGGGAATAAATTTAAAAAGAAACAACATAAACGCAGCCAACACCTCAAATAAATGAACCCAACGGAAGAAAAAACAAAGCAAAATCTCTTCACATTCTTTTTCTCTCTTACCACCATCACCCCCCTTTTTTTTTTTTTTTTTTTTGACGAAATCGGTAGAGACCTGAGGCATGCGCAAATGTGTCCGAGATTGCCGGAAAAAAAAAATGTCAAACTGCATAGCAAAACTAACGAAGTATGTTGCGACAAGTGACTTCATTACAACAACCACATCGTCCGAGTCCTCCCCACTAACAATTCATTCCCAGCACTGCGAGTAAATAAAAACTTCGGAGTTTTCACAGCAAAAGGCCTTTCCATAGCTCACTTCATGATGTTGTCGCAGCAAAGAATGCGAGAATCAACAATACGGGAATGGGTGAAGGCATTTGACATTGGTTTTCGCATTCTTCCTGCACTGCAAAAAATGAACTGTTGTTTTTACAGTATTACAGAGGTTCCAATTTAAAACGGTAAAATGCGCGGCAATAAACTGCAAAACTAGCATTTTTAGTTTCCTACTGTAAAGTTAACAATTTTACAGTTTATTGCCGCAAAATTGAGCTGTATTATACTGTGAAAACAACAGTAAGGGGAGTTGTGACCTATTAAAAATCCCCATTTTGATCATTAAATATTGTTACTTGACCCTCAAAACTCCAAAATTCACCACTGCCGTATTTTAAAACACAACGATTGATTTTTAATGAATTTTTAAAAATCCGACGCGCAAAAGCGCGCTTTTCTGATACGTCACGAGTTACGTCACTCGGCCTCAATCCTCTGCTCTCCTCGACGGACCCGTGTTATCGCTACGGACATTTTGAGCGCTTATTTATTTTTAATTTTTAGACATTTAGTAAGCCCTTTGATGCATGATGGAGACAGGATACGTCAAAGGACAGTCCAATAATCTCCCTCAAGTGACATCAATGATGGTTTTTGCCTATTTTCGAGAGGACGAGCGATTTAAATCTTCCAAAATCACGAGGAGTTAATAGTCTTCAAGTGCGTCTTCAACGTAGCCAAGCGTTTCCTCGCTTCTCCTCGTCGGCTGAGGCGCGGCGGAAGTACCGATGACGTTTCTTCCGCTGCCGAGTGACGTCACATTTTCTTGAACTTTAGAAATTATTTAAAAAAAAACTACTTATCGTATCGCAAAAATTTTTTCACCGATGATGTTCACACATGTTACTCTATCATATAAAAATAAAATTGAAAAATCGAAAACTACCCTATAAATAATCATTCCAATTTGAGGCAGTAACTATAGATTTATTTACAAGTATATACACTTATTTACAATAGGAGCAGGAAACAATTGCTAAACATCCAGCAATTAGGTAGCAAACAGTACACTGCACTCTCAACAGTAACTCAGCACCACGTATCTAACGGGAACAGTAATTAAGAAATTACAAAAGCAAAACAAACATTCGCCCGAGCGAATAAAACGAGCCTCTCAGAAATCAAATCTGAGAAAAACTAACCGTGTTCAAGGCAGTTGGACAGCTATTTATACTCGGAAGGAAATTTCTACAACATTCTAGCAAAATCCGGAGTGTTCGATTCGTTCACAAACTTAAATAATCCATTCAAGAAATTCTAGCGATAAAAAGAAAAACCTACAATATTGCAGCTCAGCGCGAAAATGTCTTCATGCTAATTAAATGTAGGGCAAGTGTAAAAACTACAAAATGTTACAGGGCCGGTATACAAATGATAAAAGTGATATCTTCAGATACTTTTGCAACATGTCGCCAGATAAAACCAAAACTAGTGACACCAAGAACAATTTAGAAAATGGTGCAAGGTAGGAAAAACAACAACTATTTACAAGATTTGTAACAGTATAATACAGCCAATCGGCAGCAGAGGTTCCACTTTAAAACTAAAATGCACTGTAATAAACTGTTAAATTGGTAATTTTACAGTTTCTTATTGTAAAAGTAACAATTTTAGTTTAGTACTGTAACATGAGCAATTTTAGCTTATAACTGTAAAATTAGCATTTTTTAGTTTATTGCCATAAAATTACTGTATATTAACATTAAATTACTGTATTATTGTAAATAAAACTAAAAACAACATTCATTTTTACTGAGGTGCGACATTATGAAGTGAGATATGAAGAGGTCTTTTTGTGCCACAGTTAGTGCAGAGAAATGCGGAGAAGTTTTTATTTACTCCCAACTCGCAGTGCCGGGAATGAAGGGTTCGTTTGAACCTCATTTGGCGCAACTGCTTCATGTATCAAGACACACGGCAGTGTGTCAGCCAAGTTCGCGCTGCACATCTGCTAGTGTATCTTTACACGAACCATTTCGGGCTACTTTCGACCCCTCCGTTTCTCAAGAACTACTTCATCTACATGCTTTAAATTTTGTAAGTCTATTAGAGTGACACAGAACACCCATAATCCTAAATTTTATGAATATATTTCTTTTAGTTTTAAAGTTATTAATATTTGAAAAGTGAAAATATGGCGATTTTCTTGTTTAGATTATACACTCACTCATCAAAATGTTTACCTACTTCCAAGTGTCTCAGAATCTTAAAATTTGGCATCAAGATATATTTCCATACACTAACTATGGGAAAAATCTAAAAAGTCCAAAAACTTCATTAAAAAAGCAAGAAAAAAAGCATTTTTTTAATGAGTATCTTGGCCCGATTTATAAATGGTTCGTCAAACAAAAACGCCAAAATGCTTGTAAAACGTTGCCAAAAATAAAATACTTAAGTTTAAAATCAAATGTTTTATTGTAAGCTGTTTCAAGGCTTAGTTTGCCTTGACGGAAAATTAAAATGGTTTATCAAGATGAAATAAATAATTCGAATTCTAGAGATTGACCATGCCATCTTGCGGTGACTTAAGATATTAACCAAGTAGTTAAAATATTCTATTCCTCTTTTAAGAAAAATTATAGGGTAAAACGAAGAAAATTTACTTGTTTTACCTGTTTCTTTCGTCATTGATCATAAATTGCAGCTTCTCCTATTATTTATTTGAATTACGAGTAAAATCATTAAAATTAAAAATATGTCGAATGTAGCATGGCCTAGGTTATATGTATATCTGCGTTGTCAGCGCAACTGAAATCTCATGTGTGTATTAATTTGTGTCTAAATGAAAGCATAACCGTGACTTCGCTTTTCAAAAATGCATGATATCCCAACAAAAACATAAATGTGAAAAAGGAGCCAAGTTCGGTTGAAACAACGTTTGGGTAGTTTGAAGCAGCGGTGCCACCGACAAAAGAGTTGAAATCTAAGAGGCTCCAAGTTCTATAGCTGTTCTGTTAACTACAGTCGTGAGAGTTATTGATATGTTCATTAATTTATTTTAATAACATATCGTTAGTTCCTTTCATATTGGCTTCTGAACTGAGCAAGTTTTAATCGTCACGAAGTTACGTTCAAAAAAGTCCAACTTCCGTCAGTTAGAAATGAACTTGCCAAGTTATAAGAAGCCGATATGAAAGGGACTAACGGAATGTTATTAAAAAAAATTAATGAACATATCAATAACTCTCACGACTGTAGTTAACAGAACAGCTATAGAACTTGGAGCCTGTTAGATTTCAACTCTTTTGTCGGTGGCACCGCTGCTTCAAACTGCCCAAACGTTGTTTCAACCGAACTTGGCTCCTTTTTCACATTTATGTTTTTGTTGGGATAAAGATTACATAATAAATATTTAGTAACCCTGAACTAACTCTCGCAGAAAAAGACCTCTCACCTGTCTCACTTCATGATGTTGCGTGCGTTCATGCATTTATGCACTAAATTTGCGCAAATTACGTCAGAAAAT
>JAXGGA010015651.1:0-10000 GCA_038373865.1 Uloborus plumipes
GAAAACTAGAAAAATGGAAAAAAATCTTCTCCCAGAAATAAATTACTTACTATTTCTAAACTTGGAATTGTATACGAGTTAAAAAACAGTGATGGTAAAATTGGTAGTATCGGCTCAGCCGATTAATCGGTAATCGGCCAATTTGCTTATCGGTGCATCCCTATATATAACACTGAAAATGTACAGCACAACAGTTAATTCAAAAATAATCTTTAAATTAATTAGTTTAAAAAACAAAAAAATACGCTTTTACATATGCACTTAAAATACATTAACATGTAATATAGTTTAGCCTTTAGTATTAATAATAGTATTAAATATATTACTTTTACATTTTCAAAGAACGTGAATTTTGTCTCTTATTCAGAGTTACATACAAACAACTGAAACACTTATAATACATCAACATGTAATATAATTTAACCTTTAGTTTTCATAGTCGTATTAATTATATTACTTTTATATTAGTAAAGAGCGTGGATTTTATCTTTTATTCAGAGTCATTGACACCCTGTATGTGACAAACAATGTAGCTATTTCAGACAAGTACGGCAAAAACAGTATTTTAACGTTTTGGCAGAATTTAATTTAAAACATAGAAAAAAAAAAAAAACAGGAAATTGCCATATCTTCTAGGCATTTGTAGAAAAGGAAGGAATTATACCACAGACCTTGAATTTTTTATGCAATTTCTATGCCCTCAATGGCACATTTTCTGCCCTACCCGTTATCGAAAATAGAAGAAAAAAATCTTTTCATAATTTGCTACAAATCTTGCAAAAACTATATTTTTTCCAAACTCCAACGCAACTGCGGCAAATAAAAAAATTGACCGAAAAGTTTAAAAATTTTTATGCGCACTTTTACTCCCCCCCCCCCCTCCTCCAATGAGCCTTTTTCACAGAAATTGTCATCGAAATAAGACAAAAAGTCTTTTTCGGCCCGCCCTAATGCACATGCGTTAGGGTTACAAGAAGGCCCTCTCATCAGAAAAAACTAGTAACTCAGGATTAACTGAAAGTACGGGACAAAAGGGCACTCACACGTAGTTGTCCCACGAGCCAACAACCACCGTCCTATCGTCTTCCATCAAAGAACAAGAAGAGAGAGCCTACGAGGGAAAATACATGTTAGCGAAACCTGCACACATGTGAAAGATCACACACGACAAAACGTGGGACACTTACCATGTTGTACACATTTATGCTCCTCAGCTGTCGCTTTTCTTCCAGGGAATACATTTTGAGCAGTCCGTCTGCCAAAAAAATGAGATTGTCATTCTTTCTATAAACATAAACCTACTCATACAATGCATGCTCCAGTAACCTAGTCGGATAATCCGGGAGAGATCAAAACTTTTTTACTTAAGTAGGGAATGTGGGGCAAAGTGAAATAGTTAAGATAACATACATGTTTCAAAACGAACCTATTGGAAATTTGTTCTGAAAATTACCGTACATAAAGGAGGAATAATGTATTTTGTAATGCAACTATCGGGAAAAGCTTATTTTTTACTTCTGGCAGTTATTTTGTAGCGATGGAAAATTTTTATCTCAAAAAAAAACAAGGGGCAAAGCGAAAAATAATATTTTAATAACGATACATTTTCTATTTGATGAGTTACAGTGATTTTCGTCAAATGAATGTGTAATTAAATGAATAACTGAATTATTAATGAAAAAATAAACAAATAAATAAATTATTTAATACATGAAGAAAAGAAATGAATGACTAAAATAGACAATGAATAACAAAATAAGTGATAGAATGAACAAATAAGTGAATTGATAAGTAGAAAAGTGTGAATAAATAAATAAATGAAGAAATACATACGTGAGTTAGTAAATGAATGCATGAGCAAACAAAATGAACTATTCCACTTTGTCCCATCCACTTTTGCCCCGCGTGCACTTGACAAATTACATTGAACATTCGATTAAGCAGGGACCTTTAACATGGTGTCTATGTACGGCGTAGGAAATATTCGATTCCAAGATATTTTATTTGTATAAGCGGGGTATTCGTTTATCCATTACCCAATTAGACAGGGACGACAGTAATTGCAAAAATTTAATCA
Source organism: Uloborus plumipes (assembly GCA_038373865.1). Lineage (NCBI taxonomy): Eukaryota > Metazoa > Arthropoda > Arachnida > Araneae > Uloboridae > Uloborus > Uloborus plumipes. The sequence continues at coordinate 2,078 of JAXGGA010015651.1, forward strand.
TTTTATAATAACAAGAAATATCTTTGAAAAACCACAAATTTTACAATAAAGGTATCAAATATATATTTTGAAAATTACTTGAGTATTTTTTTTCATTGATCTTTGGAGCTATATTTTTTTTTTTTTTTGACAGGAATCAACTAGGAACATAGTTTACATACATTTGTCTAGGAACATAGTTAAAATATTTCTAGACAGGTGGTGCTGCAAACTGTGAAAATATTTTACCATTTCACTTTGCCCCACATTTCCTTACTTAGAAAAAGAGGAAAATGGTATGTTAAATCACTTGCATAACTAAGGGCCAAATTCAAGTGAAACACCATTGCAATCGCTTCAGGGCGCGATCGAGGCAAAATTGCAATCGGTACTGGAAGTCAAATGACATTAGAATCGCATCTCGTAGCGATTGTAACGTTTCACTTGAATCCAAATTTGGGAACTTGCGATTGCGATGGTGAGTTGCGATCGTCCGTGTTTCACTTGAATTCAGCCCTTAGCTAGAGGGCACATCGACCGTATGCATAAAGAAGGGCCGTGGTGGCCCGATCGGTAAGGCATCGGACTCGTGTCCGAAAGGACCCGGGTTCGATCCCAGCCGATCAAAGATCCACCGTCTTGATTAATGGTGACTGGGAGGCGTTAAAAATGTCGTGGTCACAAAGTCCTCCAAGTGAAACGATACCTCTGGGGGTGCTAGGGCCTATGGTTTGCTCGACCCTAGGTTCTGGTTCAAAATTAAGAACAGAGCGCTCTTCAGGGCCCTATCCCGGTTAAACCACTAAGCTGATAGGTACGGGGGACCCTGGAGGGTGAAATAAAAAAAAAATGAAATAAAAAAAAAATGCATAAAGAAAGAAGCACAAACTTGCCTAAGCATTATAAAAACTGTTCCTGATTGTTTTAACTTGCTCAGTTCAGTTAAGTCATGTTTCAGTTCACATTTGGTTTAATTGCTTTAAGTTGATATAAACTTGTTGAATAAATGAAGGGTCAGGGGGAAAACCACGGTAGTCCACTTTTTGTTGAATTTAAACTGATGCTACCACCTGTTAGAAAAATAAGTGTAATTTCGTTTAGTATATGCAATATTCGTGAAAAATCACTGTAGTCCATGTATGATTGTCATTTTAGAACAAGTATACTGGGGAAGTTTATGAGTTCGTAAAGTTTAAATTTCGTTTTTCCCAAAATGAATCAAATGTGACTACCGTGGTTTTCCCCCCTGACCCTTCAAATGAATTTTTTTTAATTGAATCTATTTCTATGAATGAAAATTGCAATCCACTTAAATTATAAGGAGCATCATACATGATACATTTGTAGAAAAAAGAAATAAAATTCAAGAGTAACTCTTGTGAAGAAGGCAAAAAGTTTTTTTTTTTCCTTTGGCTAACATTTGAGTTTTTTTCCTCAATAACTTGGCTGCTTTTGGCAGCAGTACAAATGTTTAATTGATAATAAGAACGTGAAATACCTATGCTTATTTTGTAGCAGGCCAGGGGAGAAAAGTTACACAAGATACAATGGCAATGCGTGTCATATATATTGCACTGAAAACAAAAATTGACATACCTTGAGACACTGAGAAAATGTACTTCTGATCTTTCGTGATACACACGTCGGTGATTTGTCTGGAAAATAGAAAAGACCGAATCGAAACCATCTTTCAGATAACTTGAACTACGTAAAGAGACAGGGGAAAGCTGGCAAATATAATAGTCTAATAGGTAGCAACATTTTCTAGTGATTATTCTAAGACGTCTGGCTCTATAATATATCTTTCCCTGGGGGGAGGGGGTCTGGAAGCAGAGAGAGGTTGCGTTATTTACCGTCCATCACATTTTTACTGGTAAAAAGAGTGCTTTTTCAACAATTTTGGGACAATTAGAAGAATAAACCTGTCGCAAGTATGTCATGTAATATATCAATGGAAAGCTCCATTTCTTGCCTTCACAATGGTTTTTAAATTTTTATTTTACTATAATTTTAAAAGATGTTACTTATGGTTTCTTTAGCACTTTTTTTTTTTGCTTTTTAACAGCTCTGTGTTTCATACAATGTTTGAAGTAGAAATCTAAAACTTGGCAGATTACTTATCTTATCAAATGCATCATAAATCTTATCAAATGCATCATTCACACCCATTTTTGTTAAAATCGGAAATAGTGAGGCTAAAAACCTTTTTCTCATGAGTTAATTTAACCTTTAGGAGCCGGGCGGTACACATGCTCTACCGTAGCTCTATTTTTTTAGAGGACGGGGGTTGAGATTTTCACTCGAACCCTTTGGAGCCGGGGATTTTTTCGAGGTTTCATACGTCTGGTAGGACAGTTTATACCTTCTCTTTTCAATGGAAAAGAAATCTGTGGTTCAACTGTCGTACTACCTGGGTCGAAAGAAAATGTCTAAAAAAACAGCCCGGATCCAAAAGGTTAACAGAATTGTCCTAAAACGACTTAAAAATCACCATTTTTCCCAGTACAAGCGTGATGCCCAGTAAAAAACTCAGCCACTCTAGGCTGCCAGACACCCCGCATGCTGCTCAGAAGAGCATAGGGAAAGAGCCAGACGTCTTAGAATAATCACTCGAAAACATTACGAGCTCTTGGACTGTAAGAAGAAAGCAGAATAACCTACTCTTTATGACCTTTGCAGTCCAAGCAGACGGTCAGTTGCGTCATATCTTTCTGCCATCTTTTCGATGACGACTCCGACCTGTTACTGGACTCGGAATCATCTACAAAAGCATAATTGCGAGGTGAGAAATGCTCAGTGATAAGAGACACACATGCACTATTTATTGGTAAAATACCGCCAACTAGGTTCCATCCAAGGACTTAAGCACGAAACTGCAGTCCATGGATCGAAATAGCCGAGTTGGCGGTTATTGCGTGTTTCTGCCCCACTCCTGAATCAGAGGTGGTAACTTACTGCTTTATACCTATGCTCTGCCTTAAAATTTTTGGGTTGTACCGTACCACTGCGAGGTCTCTCGCTGGTGTTCTGATTTTACATTAGCTACCAGTTTTTTGGCTGTCTTTGCTTCTATAATGGGATTTCTGCCTCCCGCTCGGTTACTTCCTATTCCAGGCTGACGAGTGCATAATAAGCACGAAACTGCAGTCCATGGATCGAAATAGCCGAGTTGGCGGTTATTGCGTGTTTCTGCCTCACTCCTGAGTCAGAGGTGGTAACTTACTGCTTTATACCTATGCTCCGCCTTAAAATTTTTGGGTTGTACCGTACCACTGTAAGGTCTCTTGCTGGTGTTCTGATTTTGCATTAGCTACCTGTTTTTTGGCTCTCTTTGCTTCTATAATAGGATTTCTGCCTCCCGCTCGGTTACTTCCTATTCCAGGCTGCTGAGTGCATAATAAGCACGAAATTGCAGTCCTTGGATGGAATAGCCGAGTTGGCGGTTATTGCATGTTTCTGCCTCACTCCTGAGTCAGAGGTGGTAACTTACTGCTTTATACCTGTGCTCTGCCTTAAAATTTTTGGGTTGTACCGTACCACTGTGAGGTCTCTTGCTGGTGTTCTGATTTTGCATTAGCTACCTGTTTTTTGGCTCTCTTTGCTTCTATAATAGGATTTCTGCCTCCCGCTCGGTTACTTCCTATTCCAGGCTGCTGAGTGCATAATAAGCACGAAATTGCAGTCCTTGGATGGAATAGCCGAGTTGGCGGTTATTGCATGTTTCTGCCTCACTCCTGAGTCAGAGGTGGTAACTTACTGCTTTATACCTGTGCTCTGCCTTAAAATTTTTGGGTTGTACCGTACCACTGTGAGGTCTCTTGCTGGTGTTCGGATTTTGCATTAGCTACCTGTTTTTTGGCTCTCTTTGCTTCTATAATAGGATTTCTGCCTCCCGCTCGGTTACTTCCTATTCCAGGCTGCTGAGTGCATAATAAGCACGAAATTGCAGTCCTTGGATGGAATAGCCGAGTTAGCGGTTATTGCATGTTTCTGCCTCACTCCTGAGTCAGAGGTGGTAACTTACTGCTTTATACCTGTGCTCTGCCTTAAAATTTTTGGGTTGTACCGTACCACTGTGAGGTCTCTTGCTGGTGTTCGGATTTTGCATTAGCTACCTGTTTTTTGGCTCTCTTTGCTTCTATAATAGGATTTCTGCCTCCCGCTCGGTTACTTCCTATTCCAGGCTGCTGAGTGCATAATAAGCACGAAATTGCAGTCCTTGGATGGAATAGCCGAGTTGGCGGTTATTGCATGTTTCTGCCTCACTCCTGAGTCAGAGGTGGTAACTTACTGCTTTATACCTGTGCTCTGCCTTAAAATTTTTGGGTTGTACCGTACCACTGTGAGGTCTCTTGCCATAGGCGGATTTAGGACAAAAAACCTGGGGGGGCAAGGTTTTTTTTTTTCTTTTTTTTTTTACTATAGAAAAAAAAAACTTGCAGATATATCTGCTACTATTAAAACCGCCCCCCCTCCCCCAAAGCCGTTTGATTATAGCGTTGCAAGTTTATGTGCTAATTAACGTGTACTAATAAAGAATCAATAAATGGACATCTACGATGGGTGAGGTTTTTTTGGTTTCGTTACTAAAAATAGTTTTACCTTGATAATTTTCAAGATTTATAAAATATAAATTTGAGCCTTTTACTTTATAAAATCATTACACACAATAATTATAAAGTACTTATAACATTATTACTGTCTCTGTAAGCCTTTTGAAACATGCTTAGTTGAACAGAATTTGTACTTCACAATTTATAAAATTAATAATCACCTCGTTTCGTTTCACTTTATTGTTAATTGATTGATAAATTCAAATATAAATCTCTCACACGTTGTGCTATTGCATGGTAAAGTCAAAGATATCTTTAATAGCTTTTTTACATTAGGATAGAGGTCAGCGTCATTCGACAGCACTTATTTCTTCAATTCCTCCACTAACATTTTTAATTGCATATCCTTTGTACTCCTACCCGGATTGGGAAAAACATTTCGTAAAATTGCCATTTCAGCTCTGAGAAGCAGTTTATACAGCTCCAAAGCTGAATAGGAATCGACGATATTGCCGACAACAGTCCTTTAGCTTGAGGTGATTTGGGATGCCTTAGGACATCAGCTGTAGTACTTAAAACAGCCAAAAGGACTAAAATTTCTTTGAACAGACAAAACGGCTGTTACCCTGCTTGCCCATCTAGTATCACTTAGGCTGTGTGTGTATTTCATGTGGACCAGCTGTCTTAATCTTCATTTCCTTTCGAAGTTCCCTCATTTTTGAGTAAGTATCAGAAGAAAAATAAACATACAATGATGGTAAAACATTAAAAAAGGAGCAACTTATATCGTTACTTTTACATGCATTAACGATTACAAGATTTAATTTGTGTGCCAGACAGTGCACATATATTGCGTAAGGATGCTGGCTCCGAACTATTGTTTGCAGTCCGACACTTGCTCCATCATAAGACTGTCCTATCATGGTAGCATGTATTCCAATTCCTTCCAGAAATGGCAGTATTACAGTCGAACCTCCATATATCGAAGTAGCAAATTTTCGAAAAAAAATTCGATATATAGAAATTTCGATATATAGAAAAGACCTCAGTTTTTTGAAAATTACTCCGGAAACATTGAAATTAAAGCAAAATTTCACACATGAAACTCCATTACTAATATGTACGCTAATCATATTTGATGAAAGTTAAGAATTAAAAATGAACTAATATGAAAAATTTAATGAATATTATACATACTTATTGAAAAACAGTCCAAACAAATCCACTTTATCTGCAACACTAAGGCATTTTCTTTTTGACATTGTAAATCGAGAGGGAAAACAAAATCAAATTGAATTGGCACAGCACTAGTTAAAACAATTTTCGCTGAAACTAATCATGGAGAGAGAGGAATCACCACCAAACAAAAGGGGTAGATAGAAACTGGTTTTGCTACAGGACAGGTTGCATCCAAAATTCGAAAACGACAGGGGAGGGGATAATCCGGGAATTCCAGAATGGACAAACAACGTGTTTGTCCACTCCAGGGGTCCACACTTTATCTACAGCTGACAGTGGGGTTTGCAGTGACCTTTTCTGACCTTCCCTTTTCTCCTGACTTTCATCTTTCGTGAGGTAAAATGTCCAAAAGCGGAATAAAATCTCCAATTACGCTTCCAAAAAAATTCGATATATGGAGATTTTTTCGATATATAGAAACAGTTTTTCTATGTAATGAACATGTGAATTTGCTAGAAGTTCGATATATGGAAAATTTCGATATATGGAAGTTCGATATATGGAGGTTCGACTGTACATCGGCAAGCGATTGCGCCGTCCGAGACTGAGAAACATCTTTCATTGCTATAAGCCTAGCTTTAATTTCATTGTTATGAAAATATCTAACGCAAATGCATAGCTCCAGAACTTTGTGGGACTTAACTTCGTCTACTATAAGAGAGAAACATTCTGCTTCATTAATTTCTGCTACAATTGTACGTAATACTTCATCGGCTACAATTTCTAAGAATTCATTCTGTGTAGAATGACCAGTGAGGTTAAAATACCGCTCATATTTATCTTTAAAATTTTTATCATGCTTGCTGAAAAGCTCACAGAGTTCCAAATAATTGCCTTTATTATTTGACTGTTCATCATGCCCTCGGAAGGGCATGCCTTGCCTAGCCAAATAAAGCAAAATATCTAGATTTGTCTTGAAATAGTCCCTATTATCAAACACAAGTTTTTTGTGGGATTCAGATACTTGTACCGCCACCGATTCTGTTGGTTTTTTAAAATTACCAATTTTGCCATTGCCAACGTATGAGCTTGACTGACTGCATGCTTTTCAAGTTTGTCCCCAATCTTCTTCCAATTATCTAACCCTTTTTCAGTAAGTACATTTTCTCTTGAGTTGGAGCAAAACATACGACATGCAAAACAGAATACACTGTCTGTGCTGACGTTATACTCAAGCCAATCAAATTTATCGTAATAGCAAGGACTAAATGTGCGATTTGAACCTGCGATATTTGTGGAAGGGTAAGAAATCAATTGTGGACGGGCTGGGCCTGTTTCTAAATTTCCCAGATCACAAACAGAGCTTTTTTCTGGTACTCATCTTTGGTACTAATTAGTGTTTTGTCATTCACGTGATTTACATTATTTTTTGATGATGAACTTGTAGATGCACCAGCAGCACCAGTGCAGTTGCTTTGATCTTTATAAAAAAAGGATCTAATGTCTCCAGACCTGACCATTTCAGCAGTTAAATAATGAATTCATGCCACACAAAAAAAAAAAAAAAAATCAAAGCACAGAGTATATATAGTCGTAAAAAAATACAACCACTTTCTCAACTATTCGGTGAACTGTTCCAAATTTTATTTTGTTTTTCTGGGTTTAAAAAAAGTTCAGTAATATAAACTTGTTTTCCTTTTTCCTTTCTTATTTGGGATATGGAATAATGATACTACGCTAATGTAATTACTCATGTACGGATTTATATTATCATGAATTAAAAAAATATTGTTTGAAGGCACTAAGAATGCAAAATAAAAATACATCGAATTATAAGAAAATGTTGTTCATTTAAAATGAGTGACGCGGACTACAGTGCTACACATGATATTATTCTTGGTACACATAGGTATATATTTGAGAAAAAATTCGAGTTATCGAGATTAAGGAAAAAATACTGCGCGTTAAAGAGTAAAAAAAAATCCAAAAAAATTCATTTCGAAATATCGAAAAATTTGAGCTATCGAAGTTCGAGTTATCGCGAGCTGACTAATTCGTTCTTGGAGTAAATCGCGCACAAACACACACAAACAGGGAATCTACAGTACATATCATTTTTTCAAAAAGGGAGAAATATGTTTCAAATTTTCGTCCGTGTTTATTATTCTTTAAAAAAAAGCAAATGTGATCAAGAATTTCCCCAAAAAAACTG